>JAAWXA010000024.1:7823392-7865571 GCA_038090715.1 Florisuga fusca | reverse complement strand
GAGCCGCCGGGCGGACGGGCGCCCCCTGCCGGGCGGAGCGGGGCGGTGGCGGAGGGCGGGGCGCGGGAGGGGCCTTCCCGCGGGTCTCCCGCCACGCACGATCGTGGCCAGCCGGGGCGGAACGATCGTGAGCCGGAATACGGGACGCGGAACTCGGAGCCCGGACGGAGGGGGAGTAGAGGCGCACCGCTGGCCCGGTCGGGGAGCCATGTTGGCCGCGGCGGCCCGGGCGAGCCGGGGTCTCTGCGGGGCTTGGGCGGCGGCCGGAGGTGCCCGTCTCAGGTAAGGCTGGGGCGGCTTGTCCCTTGCCGCTGCTCTGCCCCGGGCCCGGGAGGAAGGAGCCCAGGAAGCGCCCCGTGCTCGGTGTTCCCGCTTTGCCCTTTCTCGGCCAGCCCGGGGCTCCCTCGGCGGACTGGGCCCGCTGTGTGCGGGCACCTCGGAGCCGGTGTGAGGGCATCCGGACCCGTTCCCTCTCTTGTGACAACCTCCAGGATTTCAGAGACGGCTTCTCCCAGATCAGCAGATCAGAGGGGCCCTTATTGGAGCTCAAGAGTAAAATTACTCAAACCTATTGATGGACTTAAAACCCTTTCTGCTTGTGGATTCACAGCACTGCAGCAGCCCAGGCTTCAACTCACTGAAGTGTGGGTTATCATCCTGGACAAGCACTGTGTACTGTCATCGTTGTAGTTTATGACTCATAAACAGATCTTGTATTTTGCAAGAACAATACCCTCAAAGTCAGTTTCTCCTCATGCTTTATGTTCTTTTCCCTTCTTCAGTTCTTGGCTGCCCCAGACGGTTCCGTTCAGAGGAAGTCACTGGCAGAGCTCACTGCTGGCATTCAGGGCATTGCTCCCTGTCAGGTGAGTACAGCTATCAAGGAGTTATGTACAAGTGTTTTCCTCCTTAGCAGAACACAGATTTTCTCAGGTCCAAATTAACTTTTAATTATAGATGTTTGATTTTAATATATGTAAAAGCAGTTAAGAACTGTTGGCCTCTTGAGGAGGGTCTAATGATAACCCTATAGAGTTACACCTTATGCTTTGGTGCAGCTGGTTTTGCTTTTGCTTATGGTTGGAGATGTTAGGATTTTACCCGTGCTCTCGTATTCCCTTTTGAGCAGCCATGGAAGGGAAAGCCTAGCTGAACCAAAAACACTTTAAGTGGTATGTTACACAGTCTTCATTTATCTATGTGTCAATTTTGGTACCCATGCTTTGTTTTGATGCAACTAGATTTTAAATATCCTGGTAGCTATTAGGTACCATAAGAGAGACAATTACACTTATGAAGGTTGGTTGATCCACAAGACAGGAATTATATCCCACAGGTATCCTGTGAGGATTAGTTTAGGGACCATTTCATATGTACACACAGATCCAGGATATCCAGGATAATGTATTATTTCCATCATAGAGCACAACCAAAGAAGAAGAAGAAAGTGGATGTTAGGAGAGAGCAAGCACAGAAGGATCGTATGAAAAAGAAGATTAAAAAGTTGGAAAAAGCTGCTCCAGAACTGATTCCAATTGAGGATTTTATGCCACCACTTAAATACTCAGACAGCAGCAGGTAAGCAAGACTGTCCTTCACCATGCACTTGCATTCATGGTGGAAACACTTCTGATTTCTTTCTCTGCAAAACTGCAGTATAGTGCCAGATTTAGATCAAAACCTTGCCTACTTCTAGCAGGACAAAAAAGTGAAAAACAAATTTTACTTGTTTGTGCTAAAAGTAGTGGAAAAACAGTAACATGAGTTCCCTGCTGGAGTGACTGTGGAAAAACTCACAGACATTGCATGAATGAAAGGTATTCTTTGGGTTTGGTGGGGTTTTTTTTTCATTGTTTTAATTTTTGTTGGTTTTTTGGTTGGGTTTTATTTATTATTATTTGCTCTTTGCAGAGTATTTCTCAAAGACAATGTTATCTTATTCTTTATCAGGGTGAGAAATCTTCCCCCCCTGTCCTTTGAGGAGACTGAAAGACGAGTTTTACTTTTGAAAAAGTGGTGTTTGTTTAAGCAGAAACAAGACAAGGCAGAAAAGAAAGCGATTCAGACCCTTGTACAAGCTCAGCAAGAGGCACTGAAGGAACTTCGGCTGGAATCTGAGGAGCTGTATCAGGCAGCAATCAGAAGAGATGAGGGGCTTTTCCCCTTTGAGAGAGAAGGACCTAGCTACACCCCACCAATTCCTGATTATGATCCTCCTGAAGGAAAATGTGTTGATATCACCAAAGTGTACACACAGTGATGGAGTTTGTTGTTCATCTGGCATGAGCTACTCAGCTGACTGAAGGAGGAAAGAATGGAGTGAGAATAAACAATGCCTTCTGGGGGCTAAAATACTGTAGGTGTGTGACTGAAAAAAACCCCACAAAACCATTTTGTTGAAGTATTTGTCTGTTGGGTTTTTGTTTTTGGTTTTTTTAAACAGCTATCTTCTGTCTTGGTAATAAAACACCCAACAAAATTCAAAATTCACCACCTGACACTTGTGCCATGCCAGAACAAGACACAAGCAATATTTCACAGAGTATTTTATCTTTCTGAGCTTACGTTTCTCTTCCCTCCATACACCTGAGAACCATTTTTTGTTCTGCATACTCCAGAACTTAGAAGATTCACATGTTATGAGGAAAGAATGTCCCAGCCATCACATCAGAGCTTGTACCATAAGGCAGGTAGCAGCTGACTGTAGCAGCTGTTACAGAAGATTGAAGAGCTCTTTGGTTTATATTGCCTTGTCAGTATTTTAATGAGGATTCTGCAGGTTTGCCCTAAAACAAACGAGATCTCTCCAGTAATTTAAATGTTTATTTTTGTAGTAATTTTGAATACTGCTGTTGACACATACCAGCATTCAGGAGCAGCTTCACAAAGGGCAAGCTTGCAGTTTCAAGGTCTGCAACATCATCCCACCAGATGAGAAGCTCTTAACCCCATGGCAGTTGTGGGGGGTGGAGTCCCAGCTTTTGTTTTCCCATCTGGAAGACCTGGGTACCTGGTTCCAAAAGTGTGCAACACTGGCTGGTTGGGGAAGAGGTCCTTGTCTAGCAAGAGGACCTAGATCATGTATGCCCTAATTTGGGAGTTGCCTGCTGAGATGAAATCCTAAACTGTAAGTAGTAGGACAGCAGAATTAAATTAAGCACTTTAATTGTGCCTTTAAAAAAATACTGGGTGTTTAAATTGTATTTTTGAATGAGTGCTAAGGTATTGCAGGGCAGAGCTACAGTGATATCATTTCAAGATGACATGAACAAAAAAAATACAGCATAACTCTCAATTGTGTATTATGTTACTGACCAAACACAGCAAAAGTCTTGCTAATTTGGTTTGTCTTGGTCAAGTGGAAGATACCAATCTGGTGGTGGACTCTTCCTGAGTGTCCACACTGGAGCATATTTCTGTTTTTCCATAACTCGAGCTCTCTCACTCTTGCACAAAGCTTCCTGAAAAACAAGAAAAAAATATTACCATGATAGTGTTGGATGTTTAACTCTCACAGAACTTATTTCCTGCAAGGAACATAAATTTATCGTGCTTAAATACAACTGCCCACTGCTACCGAAGTAAGCCAGGAGACATTAACTGTGTCACTTCCACGTTTTGCCTCTGACTCCTCCATTAGCAAAACCCTCACACTTCGTGCTGCCTTCCCCACCAGAAACCGTCCTGGTTGGCTGAAAAGGACGGTGTTAAAACCACCCCCCGAGCACCCGCGGCCTTTCCAGCTCTCTGACCGCCCCCGGGGGCCTGCGCGGCTCCTTCCCCACCGGCGCCGAGAGCCCCGTGGTAGTCTCCGGGGCAGTGGGCGGGGCAGCAGCTGTCTGTACCGGGTGGCACTGCCCCCGACGCGGGCAGGGGCCGGGCGGTACCTGGGCGGCAGCGGATCGGTCCCTCAGCCAGGCCCGGCAGGCCTCGTAGTCCTCCCGCCATTGGTCGCAGACCGGCAGCTCCCCGTGCGCGTAGTAGTGGTGGAAGGTGTGGCGCAGCCCCCGGCAGTGCTTCCACTCCCACCAGTAGTCCTCGCACGGCCGCGGCGGCTGCGAGCGGAGAGAAACGAGGCTGAGCCGTGCCGAACCGAGCCGAACCGAGCTCACCCGCGCTGCCCCCCCCTCTTTTCCCCTTAAAACCTCTCGCCGCGGCCGGGAAGAAGCGGAGGAGACACGAGCAGGCCCCAGGGCTTTGGGGTTTGTTTGTATTTTTATTTTATTTTTTACGAAATAAGCACAACACTCAGGCGGGTGACCAAGGAGCCTTTACTCGGCCTTTCCGCAGGGAGCGCGGGGTCCCGCACAGCCACAGCTCCGCCACCCCCCCCCGCACATCATCCATCACCCACACCGCTGCCCCAAAGCGCAGGGCACTCCCTCACCGGCACCTGGCAGAGCAGCCGGGTCTCCCCTCTCCCTCCACCTGCCGAGAGGTTGCTACAGGATGTTACTGCATCTGAACTAATACAAGGCATGTTATTAATTATAAATATAAAAAGTGACTCCAGGGGGGTTGCTTAGGATGATTTATAACCCAACACCTGCAGCTAAAATCACTCCCTTCACAAAAGTCCTAAACAAGGAGGTGTTAGCCTTCGGCTGCAGCACAGCAAAAAGCTCACCTGAAGTTGTGGCAGAAGATACAGAGAGGAAAATACCAAGCACAGAGCAACATGAGACCATCACCACTCAGGATGTCAGAGGGAAGGATGCAGTCTAAGAACTGAACCTTTTAGTAAGGCAGACCTTGTTAGACTTCTCAGTTTATCCCAGACATATTTTCCCTCTTCACAACACATACAACAAAACTACTTCAGAATTCCTAGCACTTAATTTTCAACTGAAAATTAAGATAGTCTGACAACTCTGGTTATAAACATGGAACCCAAACCAGTAAAAGCATTTCTGTGTTGCAAAATTCTCATCTTGCAATTGAAATAACTAAGGTCCAATATACTGCCATTGTTATTTTATTTTCCTCCTGACTAACAGTACCACAGTTTAGGGTTTTCTTCCCTTTTTACGCAGGGACTGTCCTTCTCCTGAAAAGGCAATAAACCGGCTTCCAGATTCATCCTGGAAAAAGGAAAGAGGGGAAAAAGGTTATTACCTCTTTGCTCACTGCTTGGCAGTGATGAAAGCTGGACACTCAGAAAGAACATTCCATCAGAGCAGGAACTGACTGTAGACATTTCACATCCTTAAATATACAGAATAACCACTTTGTGAAAATAAAACATGAGCGTTTCAGTGACCTTTCAGCCAGCTGAAACAAGTACACACTGGCTTACTAAACTTGAATCACATGCATCTTTTGTACATTAGCAGGCAAAGATATTGGGGGCTGCATTCAGCTAACTACTTTTTAAGAGAAGCATGCTGTGAAAAATCAAGTATGGAGAGAACCACAAATTTGGACAGCAGTTCTAATGTCCTAATTCTTTGCAAAACTGGGAAGGATATGATTTTATTTACCTCTTCGACTTTCTTAACCAGTGGACGTGAGTTTCTAATGAATGTGATTTTACCAATCTTGAAGTCATAGTTGGGTATTCCTCTGGAAGAAAAGCATAAAAATATTATTTAATAAAGTTTTAAATCTGCCAGTTGAACACCACAAGACCTATCAGACCTGACTATTTGTCAGTATCACACCAAACTGCACGTATTTTCACTAGCAAATTCTAGATTACCAAATTCTAATTCTACAGTTAAACCACTGAACTATTTTCTGAAGGTTGGCACATTGCATGAAGTTAACAATGAGACATTGGAGCTGCTGTAGCTTGGCTGTGGGCATGTTTCCACGTAGCCTGTGGTTTCTACAGTATCATGCTCACATTTTTCCCACAAGGATTAATGTTTTATTGTGACAGGTGTGACAGAACACCACAGGAATCACATTCCTGTCCACTTCCGCTAAGCCTGAATTTTCTAAATGTTCTTCTAAGAAAAACAAACAAACAAACATAAAAAGACTAACTTCTGCACTAAACTTCCCCACAAGAAACTGGCAAGGTTCTGTGCATCAACAGAATGCCCAGTCTAGATCTGTTTTGGCAATATTAACTTAGGATCTGCAACTTAAATAGTCAGGAATGTCACAGTCAATCTAGAAGGTTACAATATTTATTTTCCAAATGCAAACTCATGACAGAATTAGCTTGTTTTTACTGCAGGGGCAGAGAAATAAAAAACCTCCACTCAAACACAGATCCTTCACTTGCAGACAAGTGAATAGAACAGACATACCTTCGAATGTCTCCTGGTTTAATTGGTGATGGACTAGGCTCAACACCTTTCTTTTTGCCATCCAGTCTGTTCCCAGAACCAGAGAATGCCTAAGGATACATAATGAGTTTTAAATTAACTGTACATTGTATTTGAAAGCACACAGCACAGGGACACTGTATTCTGTAAAAGCTTACTCCACTTTTATTTCATTATTTGTTTCACCATGTTTCTTTTTTAGTACAGCTGATGAGCTCTGGGTGAAGGAGCATTTTTCAGGCTGTCATTTATAGACTGCCCTTGTAAGGACAGCAAGGCACATAGTTACTAGCTGTAAGCACCATAAAACATTCCTAGATACTGACCACTTAAGTGATGAGCACCTCTAAGAAGAGGTACTAGTATTTTCAAGTTTTGGACAACTTTTCCTCACCATTTTACAACATTCAGAAAGCACCAGAAACAAGGGACTTACACGAAATCCTATGTCACTCACATATCCACTGTGGTCTGCTTCAACATCCTGCGAGGGGAAAAAACAAGTTCCTTCATTGTGTTCATTTTGTCATACAAAGAACACAGGAAAACAGTTCCACATATTTCTCATCAAACAAAAGTTAAGAATAATTTCTAAAATCAACAGTTGGCCAACAACCATCTCCTAAGTAACACAAGCAAAAGCATCTCATAAGTAAAGTTTCCTTTCAAAGTCTTAAGAAATTGTTAAGGAAAAAAATTTATGTTAGTGCTCACTGCTCCATCACAAGTAAGGCTGACTTGTAGGGGACACATTTTTGAAGAACAGAAGCTTAACTTACTGCAGTCTCTTCATGTTGTGCACTTCTTTCTGGTTCTTTGTACCCCAAAGGAGCATCAAAATCCACCTATTTAAATAAGAAGCATGGAAATAAGCATGATTTTTTTTGTTTTAATCGTAAGTTTTGTACTAGTAATGCTCAAAACTGCACAAACTATCACTCCATTTTGATGTAGAAAGAAATGAGGTTTGCTTGTTAAAACATTTTAACTCACAACTAAGCCTCCCACGAATTGGTCTTAGCATGTAGTTGAAGCAGAGCAGTAAACCAGAACCCCATAATAACACTGGAGTTTGAATCCAGACAAGGCCATTAAATAAAATGCAGATTACAAAACATGTTGAAGCTAAATATTAAATTCTAGGCACTACAATCACCTGATGGTACATGAAGTGCTGCTCGAGACTACAGATTTGGTTACAAAGGTAAATGGGGATACACTCCAATGAGTCAAACTCCCTATCCCATCTGGTTTTTACCTTTCCTGCAGCGTCAGAGGTGCTTGGTGTACTGTGCTATCAGTGAACGAGGTGCCCTCTCCTTTTGGGAGGACACAGTAAAGGCAGACTTCCCACATCAGCTTTAACTTACATTCATGTCACATTCTATGATGGACACAGCCTTATCCGGTTTGGTCTCCATTACCCGAAGCTCATAGATCTGAAACAGTGATGAGTGTTTTATGACTGCACATGAAAGAGCTCAACTTATATATATATAGAAGGCATATCTAAACCTTTCCCTTCAGATAACTTAAAAAAATAAAAAAAATTAATTAAGCAATCTTTAGGTTGAAGACTGTATCCTTTAGGCTCTCCACAGAACTTGAGAGCACTTATTTAAAACTGCTTTAGAACCAACAACTGAGCTTAATCTACAACCCCAAGTGATCAAATGTGCACATGTGCTGCCAACAATACTAATCTATAAAATCTTTTCACAAGATACAGTCAGAGTCTTGACGTGGTCACAATTCACAACCTACAGAAATACAGTATACTTTTTTACATGGGGCAGAATTTTTTTCTTCAAATTGATGGTAGGCAAACAAAACTTGTGTGAACTGCTGTTGTATATCATACCTTTTCATTGTAGTTGATGGCAATAACATCCCCAGTAGTTAGACAAGCAAAGTTTCTCAATGCATTTTCTAATCTTTGGAGTATGTTAAGATGAAACATTTGTTTTCAATGCATACCAAAGCTTTGAAGTTACTGCATTATAAAACTCTGAACTTTGATCTCTCAAACGTGGTTTAAGTCATCAATACTGCAGCCAGCCTTTCAATGAATATTAGGGTGTAAAAAGTTCTTCGAAGGGACATTCAGCCTCATTGGACTTTATGCCAAGATTCATTCTTCTTCACTCCAGGATACACTTAGTGCCAACAGTTGGCAACATTTCTGTACATAAGATCTCCATCCTTTTTATTTCCAGAAGGAGCAAGAGTAGTTAGCTGCTACTGGAAGAGTATGAACCACACCTATAGAGCTAGTTCTACTTCATCATTCCATTGTGGGAGAAAACTTTAGTCCCCTGCTCCATAGTTGAACAGGAAGGATACACAGCCTTGGGATTGGTGATGTCAAGAAAATCTGGACTCTGTGGCTGAAATTTTGAGTAAGTAGCAACTTGAAGATTAACACTCTCCACTTGTACCAGGCCTCCCTCTTCCAGCAGCAAGTTCTGCATCATCTGCAAGAATGGAAGCAAAAGATACAAACCATACCAACATGACTGATTAAATCTCTTACCTTGGGTATACCTTTTTTTGCTGGGGCCATCATCTTTCTTGAAATGCACCATTTTCTCATGCTTTAATTTCAGGAACAACAGTCAGGTGCATCTTAAAGAATGCTTTGCTTACTTGTTAAATTCTCATGGAGGGAAACCCAAACTGTGATTGAAAACTGTAGCAGGAACATGACTGGCAAAGACATGCACTCTCAGGAAACACTCAGCCTCTTTAATAGAGGCTCCAAATGGCAACACAGTAATCCTACTCTTCAGGTTTTGACAGTTCAGAGTAAGACAACTCACCCAGTGTGGAAGGTAACATATGCCCTCATCAGCCACAAATTCAAGCACTCCACAGTGTGTCATTCGGTCCGAATTTTTATTGGTCAGCTTAAAGAGCATTGGGTAGGTAATATTAAGTCGGCCTGGTGAGAAAGGAGAAAAAAATTTGTTAAAAGCCACTTACACATTTCTGAAACTTTCAGAGATTGAACACTAGGAAGAGTGAGCCAGTCTACAGGAGAGGATTTTTGTCACACCATCATTCCAATTGCTCAAAACTACAAATTCAAGAGAGAAAGCAGATGCACTGATCCTGTGCTGCCACCACATCCACAGCTTGAAATGCTTCTCAAACATTTCCCCAAGCTCAGAGATGAGCACACAGTTGATACTGGCAGAGGACTCTATTATTGCCTTGTGCTATTATCAGTCAGTTTCTACCTAATGAATATTAACAGGCCTTGCCTATTTTAAAATTAAATCCTGACTAAACTAATTTCTCAAAGTTCTACTAAGGCAAAAACTCTGGGGGAACCTGTTAGAAAGGCCAGTAATGTCCATTTATACTATTGATTCAGTTATTCTTTTCACTGTTTCAAAATTAATTATCACTTATTTTGTGCTTAAGATGAATTTTGCTCCAGACAGGAGTGTCCAGAACAAGCAGGTTGAGACCGAGAATTTACTGGATTAACTGCAACCACTATACTGAGTGTGCTATTAATAATTAATAAATATTGATTAATGGCTCAAGCTGTCCAACATTAAAATGTCTGTACTTGGACAGACAAGCCTCCTTAATTCAAGACAGATGAAATACTTACAAAATACATGTTTTGAACCAATTAGTTTCATATTCTCTATTTCAGTCAGATTTTAATAGACAACTAAAACATTGTGGTATTTGCTTATGCATTTACTTGTATTTCTAATGTTGTTATTCCAGAATAAGATATTCACTTACTGAGTTGATCCAAAGCTGATGGTGGCATAATTACTGCAGAAATGAATAAGAATGCAAGATTAGGAAAGTATGGCTGCACAAAGGGTAAACAATATAAAATTTTATCATTCCTTTTTCTAAGATCACCTCTTAAAAAAATTAGATTCTAAAATCTTCTGCAAAGTAATTTTTGAGCTAGAATTTTCAGTAGAATTAGTCATATTCCTGCTAGCAGGAAGATTCAGAATTTAGTAAAAAAAAAAAAAAAGAAGACAAAGTTTTACAATACTCAGTACTAAAGAAATAATATGTTTTCTAAAGATAATTCTTAAATCATTGTTAACTCAAAACAACACAGAACTAGACTGACAGCCTGAAAATTCCATTGGCCAATCTATTCTCTTTGTTCAAGCTAAGCAAGGTACAACAAGGAGGGGGGAAAAAAATCCTAAATCCTAAGTTTCCATGGCTCGTAATAGGCCTGGTCATTTAACAAGAAATTTTTAAAAAGAAAAATATCGTTTTCTAATGTTCGTAAACCAGGACTCACTCGGAAAGTTTTATTTACCTACAAAGCACTGAGTTAAACCCCTCCTTCCTTCTGAAAGCCCCACCCAGGGTGCTCTCCTAGCTCCAGCCAGGAAGTCAACAATACGCCTCCATGCTGTTCAAAATGTTTCTGCAGCCCGGGCCCAAAGCTGTATTACTCGGTATTATTCACAAACACTCTTCCAACAGGTTATAAGTCAAAATAAAACATTAACCTACTCTTCCCGCCTTTCTCCACATCTGACCTGTCATTAGGTCCGGCAAGCATGGAGACGGAGAAGCAGCGGTATTGGGTTGAGAAGCGGTTCTGGAAAACCCGTGGGATGGGGTGATCAAACATATTAAAAGAGAACTGGACAGGAAAAAAGAAACATAAAGAGAAGACAGCATTAACAGGCAGCCACAGCACGCCGGAGTTACAGCACTCATTGAACTCTCCTGAAGTTTCCCTAAAACTACGCCTGGCAGCCGCACAGCTGATCTTCTGTCCCCTCTTTTTTTCCTCGTCCAGCGCTGCCTGAGGTGAGATTTGTGCATCAGGCTCTGCTTGGGCAGACGGAAAGTACCAGCAGCGCCTTGAAGGCTCCGGCCCCCGGGCACTCAGCACGGCGGGGCCTGCCCGAGCAGACCTCGGTCCGCGCCCGCCTCCACATCCCCGGCTTGGAAAAGCGGCTTTTCCAGCGGGGGAGCCGCCGCGGCACCGGAGAAGGAACGAGGGGCCCATCCGCCCGCCCGCCCGCCGTGACTCGACACTTCCCCCGGCCCCCCCCGGGCCTCACCATGGCGGCGGCGCAGCGGCGCAGAACGGCGGCGCTCGGTTTCCCCACGGGAACCTGAGGGGCAGGAGATGTCGTGCTGGACCGAGCGGGCCGCTCTCTGGTCTGACGGAGCTGTGACCGCCGTCCCCGCTCACACGAAATGGCCCCGCCGCCCTGCCCCTCCCAGCGCGCCGCACGGTGCCCGCCTCCTGCGCGGCCATTTCGTGTGAGGGCGGAAGGCTGGATCTCTCCTCTGCCTAGCTGGCCATTGGGGGAGGCTTGTCTGGCCGCTTGGCCCTTGCTCTCTCAGGGAGCGTTGAGGCGGTTTCTGCCGCCTCTTCGTCAAAGTCCCGTAAACGGCAAAGAGACCGATTCGCCCGTTGTAAAGATGTCAGCCATGGCAACACGAGCCGGCACGGTGCTTCCGGCTGCTCTACCCCTGGGATTGGCCACTCACACCCATCGCGTCTCCCTCTGCCCAATCCCCTCGGCGAAAACCCGGAACGAGTTATGCGGTTCATCCAATTGGCTCTGCGGAGGAGGGACGTCCGCGTTGCCATTGGCCCGCGCTACGAGGTGCTGACCAATCAGAGGGGGCGCTGATTTGGCGCCCAGTTTGAGGGGGGCGCTCCCCGTGGCTCCCGCCGCTTCTCCTCCGCTCTTCCGCCGCTCCGGTGCTGCCGCCATGTTCATCTCCGACTGCCGGCGGGAGTTCTACGACGTGATTGTCAGCCAGGTGCGGCCTGCAGGCGGCGACGGGGGAGGGGATGGTGTCTCCCCGGGCGTCCCGGCCGCGGGCGGAGTTGTCTCCCCTCAGGTTGCTCCTCGCGATGTTGCGGCGGCTCCCGCCGCTTCACGGAGCGCGGATAGTGCCGGAGCCTCCCCGGCTTTGTCGGCAGCGGCTGAGGGTCTCTGGTCCTCTGGAAGCCGCGGGGTTGTGCGGGGGGGTGATGCCCGCGTCCCCGGGACTGCCGGGGCGGTTCCGGCGGCGGGCAAAGGCCCCGGGCGGCGGTGAGGGGGGTGGGCTGGGAATGTCCGTGTCCTTCCCGATCGTGTGTTTGGCCTTGGAAACCAGATCCAAAGCTGCCGTCAGTGCTACCCAGTCTAGCCGCAGGTTTTACTGGTAGTTATCTCCTTTCTAGGGAGTGTTTTTGGGTATTGTGGATCTTTTGTTTCTTTTAGTGAAACTGTTCTGTAGATTGTACAAGTGAAAGCATTTCACTCAACTTCTCCTTTTAAAAGGTAAAAAGAAAAAAGAAACTCGTAAAAACACTAGATGATTTATAATTTTTTTTTGCCTCCATCAAGGTTATTCCAAGAGTTGCCTTTCTCCTACTTTTGCTACAGATTTCCTTTAGTCAAAACTGTTCAATCCCATTCTGAAAACTCAAGTCTTTCTAGAGGTAACAAAAAGAGACGTAGGGCTGAGTACCCTTGGCCGTTCAAACCTATGAGGAGTTCGTAGGAGCCTGAATAATTACATTTTTTCAAAGCAGCTGACATATTTTCTGGATGTGAAGTTGCTTTTTGTTCATATTGACAGGGTCCAAAATGGTTAATACTGTTTGCAGTGCCCATTCAGAAGCAATTCTGTTTAATTCTTTGTGACCTCTACTTAAATTTCTTGCTTTCTGGTCTCATAGTGATCTACATGTTTCGTGTACCAGCACATTAAATTTGCTGCCTGTGTAATATATTAACCCTGTTGTTCTAATTTTTTCAGCGTATTCTTCTCCTTGTTGCTTCAGATGTTGATGCCTTGTGTGCTTGTAAAATCATCCAGGTAACTATTCATTACCACTGCAGGCTAACAGTTAAAGAAAAAATACCCTGGGATTCTTTTATCAGTTTGAACTGGGAAAAGGGTGAAGGTTTAATCTGCTTTTATAAGTTATTTATTCCATGAGTTATGGCACTGAAAACCACTCAGTTACACTGCCAAAGCTTCTATAGGTTTAGCATTGAAGATGTCTTCAAGATAAAGATTTGTGTGAAACAGAACTTTAGCATGGTATGTTATTGTAAAAGAGGTTTTACCCTCACCTTTACTAACAGCTCTTTTCTTCATTTTAGGCTTTGTTTCAATGTGATCACGTGCAATATACACTTGTCCCAGTATCTGGGTGGCAGGAACTTGAAACTGCCTTTCTTGAGCATAAAGATCAGGTGAGAAAATACTGGAAATTTTTAAAGTAGCAGCTCACTTTATAAAGGCATGTACTTCATCCCTTTCCCCAACTTAAAGTGGCAGCTCTTAAACTAATTATTGTTATTGGTTAACTCAAAACAGTGGTTAAATTTTTACATACCAGTGATAACCTTGTCAAGATTTTTACATCAGCTCAGGCTAATGTGCTATAATTTTGGTAGATTCAAATTATGTTGAGATATAGAGGGGAGTTGTATGAGATGTCCATCATCTCTGAATTGGCTCTTTTGTCTTACAAATTTTTTAGCTTCATCAAATATCAGAAAGTAAATACAAGTTCTGTCAATAATGAGTGCTTTGAAAGTTTTGTAAAGGTGTTTTCAGTCTTCTGGTTCCTGCTAACCAAAGTAAAGACATGTTTTCCTTTTTCTTTTGTTTGCAGTTTAAATATTTTGTTCTTATTAATTGTGGTGCCAATGTTGACCTTTTGGAGATCTTGCAGCCTGAAGAGGACAGTTGTTTTTTTGTCTGTGACAGTCACAGACCTATCAATGTAGTGAATGTTTACAATGACACACAGGTAAACACTTCTATAATAAAAATCTTTGCCCAGTGTGGTGGTTCAGTGCTTTTCTCTACTTTGCAAAACTACTTGCAGTTTTAGCTAGTGGGTTGGTGTACAGTATTAATGGACATTTGCAGAAGTAACGTACGTGATCAGAAAAAAAAATTGTTTTCAGTAATAAAATATATACCATTAGTTATGTGAGAGCTATCAATAGCAAGCTGTGTATCTTGTTGCTCTAAAAAAACTGCTAATAATCAAAGCATAAACATCTTCCAGAATGTAATACGGATCAGCATCTAGCAACTTAGAATGTGAGTATTAAGCACAAATTATTTGACATGGCTTTAAAAAGCATACAAAATTATAATTCATTTAGTAGTGCTGTAATCAAGGAGTATGTCTTTTACTCGCATTTTGTATACATAAGTATGGTCTCTATTAAAAGTATTTTTGTAATGTCAGGAATAGGTTACAGCAAAAATGAATTTTAAGTTCTTTTACTAAGTTTCTGAAGTAGTCTCATTTGTCATTTGAAATACTTTTTACTCACTAAGTAAGAGAATTTATTTTAAATACCTTTTCTTTCTAGATTAAGCTGTTAGTTAAGCCAGATGATGATTTTGATGTTCCTGCTTATGATGATATCTTCAGAGATGAAGATGATGAAGAAGATGAAGAAGAGGACTCAGAGAATGAAAGTCATGGGTCAGAACCTTCAGAAAAACGTAGGCGTTTTGAAGAGGTGTGTTTCTGCTACTTTGTTGTGGAAAGAAAGAAAATAAAAGTTATTATGTATACTTTACCATCAGCATAATAATGATAAGTTTAAAATTATGTTCTATTAGATCAGAAATTCAAGCATAGGATTTAAAAATAATCCACTACAACCAGTAGAGTTTCACATACACAAAATGTTTAATTATCTGAACAGAAAAAACAAAACAGATTAAAAAAACCAAAAACCAACCAAACAAAAAACAATAAACAACAAAAAAGAAAAAACTATGTTTTGAACTTGATTATACATGTTGGCTTTGTGTAATCAGCAAGCTGAAGAGAGGCATCTCTAATTCTGTGCTCTGGACTTTCCAGTATAGCAAACGATTGATGAGATATCAACTTTAGTTTTGTAATAAGTGAGAAAATAAATCTAAGAAATTATTTAGCAATAAATTTTTTCTGTCTTTATTGTAGTAAATAATGAAAGTCTGTCATGGTAAACACATTCTGAGACATTCTGAGATTTAATATGTATTTAGTGTTATTTTTCTATTAACATGGCATGTTTTCCTTACTAATCTACAAAGGGCTCTTCACTCAAAGAAGGCAGATACCAGAAATCCAAAGTTAAATCTATAAATTATATGCACAAAAACTATTCTTGATTCTTAAATCTATTTAATATTTATTTGAGTTTTCAATCTGGTTGTGCTGGTTTTGGAGTTTAAATATACATTGCCTGCATCTTTTTTTGAGCTTCATTAATTATCTTGTCTATTTTTTTATCATTTCATCTTTATATTATAAAATGGCAGAATGCAATGTTTCATCTCTTGAAAATACTGTGTACTTTGTCTCTAATTTTTGAAGAAAAGCTAAATAAATGCTAGCACAGGAAGATGTCATGATTTATAAAAGTGTGTTCCTTGCAAACATATTTTATAATAATACTTCTCTCAATAGTGTTGATGATTCTTCTTTTTAGGGAAGAGTTAATTGTGTCTTTTTAATGAAGACTTAGGCATTAAAATGTCTGGATAGATGCTAAGCTATGTGACTATTTTTCCAGTTTTTTAACATCCAAAATAATTTACAGGATGTAATAGAGAGAACAATGAAAAGGCGACAAAGGCGAGAATGGGAGGCACGCAGGTGTGTTTAACTTTTTTGTTGCTTTTATTTCTTTTTCTTTCACTTATTCCTTGATTAAATTCTTGTTGAGAGTACAAAACTATGATACTGTGCTGCTTGATCTGCAAGGTACTTTAGTTCTAGCTTTATTCAGAAAGAGGTATTATTAAAAAAAAATGTTTAAAGGGAGGATTGTTGTAAACAGTCATTTATAAATTTAAGTAGTTAGGTGCATTGCCTCTGCATTTACCTACCATATTCTTAATCTTGTCTATTTTTATGTAAAATTGTGCTTCTGTTTTCTTCCTTTACAATACCACTATTGTCAATGGGAATAAGCAAGAACAAAGCAGATTAAAAACCACGGGATTTGAGGATTTGAATTCATAAGTATTTTATTTTTACTTTATTTTTATATTTCAGTGTGATTTACCCTTTGCTTCTGAAACCTGATTTCTTTGCAGAAGAAAAATTTCTAGCCCAAGTTGATTTCTTTTTTTAATTGCTAAAAAAATTTTAAATTTTATTTTACAATTCTATTCTTAATTTTTAATTAATCCAATGGCCATTTCACCACGTAGTCAAATGTGGCTTTATTTTTGTTTTTCTTTTTTAGACGGGAAATTCTTTTTGATTATGAGCAGTATGAATACCATGGAACCTCAGTAAGTATGAACTCTTCTTTGCCATAAAAACAATTAGAGAATATACAGTGTTATAATTATCTAATACAATGTTATGATTATCTAATAATACTGTATATTAAAATATAGTTTTATCTTACTGTTCTTTTATATTATTGTTCTATATGATACATCATACTGTACAAGTAGTTTGACTTAGCAGTTTAATGCTTTTTGGTTGTGCACATCCCATTTCATCACTGATGAGTTAGATACATCATGGAAGCAATACTGGTAGTTGGTAGACAGTAATAAACTGAGTGACAGTGCATAGTGTAATGTTAGCTGTGGGGGTAAATGATAAACCAGAACTGTTAACTTTTTTTTTTTTAAATCTTTAATATTTGTGTATGAAATACAGTATTTTTGCTCAGACCTAAAATAATTAAACTACCTACTATGCACAAAATACTTGCAAAAAGTCTTCAGCATACAGGGAAGGAACTTGTTTGCCTTTGAGTTTTCAAAGTGTCAAGATATTTCAAACATAACACTCAGTACATCAAAATGTTTTCATTTGCCTTCTTGTCTGATTATTTTGCTAAGCATTGCTTTATAGATAATGCAGGTTTGCAGAGCAGCATTGATGATTTTTCTTTCTTCTTAGTCTCTTATAAAGTAAGGCACTGGCAGGCTGTCAGACTCAGGTGTAATTTCTAGAGGTTTAGTGGCAGGCTAGGATTTGTCAAATTTAACTGCATCCCATTTGTTTCATAAAGGGATAGTTCTGTGTTCACTTATCTTGTTTTGCTTTTCCCTCCTGTAGTCTGCAATGGTGATGTTTGATCTGGCATGGATAATGTCTAAAGACTTGAATGACATGTTGTGGTATGTTTCCATTATTGCTTTTCATAGAGTCCAGAAGTTTAAACCCGCAGTAGAGACAGGCAAGATTTCCCAAAACATTTGTTTCAGCATGAAGTTGCAGTGTATTTAATGAGCAGATGTATGTCTTGAATCAGAGGACACATCTGTGCCAATTAATTACAAGCAACCAATATATTTTCCATGGAAAAAGGGAGGATGGTACTATGGAATAATAGTATAAAGCTTTGTTATTAACTTCTATGTGCAGCTGAACAGTGTTTCTGACTTGTTCTGTTACATACTTAGAGGGTTGAATATAATGTAATGTATATACTGTAAGTATATATTGTACTGGAATATTTTTTGGTTTAGCTTTTTTTTCTTTCTTCCCTCCCAATTTTAGGTGGGCTATTGTTGGCCTAACAGATCAGTGGATCCAAGATAAAATCACTCAGTAAGAAAGATTTATTTATTTTTTTTTTTAATTTCTCTTTATAATAACTGTTTTTAATTTCTCTGTCTTTAGAATTTTATTTTTAGGAGTAGCTAATAGCAATTAACAGACATCACAAAACATCAGAATTGATACAATACAAGTTAATTAGTAACTAGAGACGTTAAATATGCTAATGATTGAATTGATTTGATGCCTCCCAACAAGGGGAGTATACAACAGAAAAAATGTATCTTCATGTTCTATTACTTAGGATTTTTCAACTAACCTTATTTTTCACTAAGTTTTACAACGAGCACTTCTGATCCAGAAAGAAATTGTGTTTAACAGTAGTTTCCATAAATTTGATCTTGATCCATTTATATTAAAGGAAAAAAAATATATTCTGTGTCCTCCAGCTTCCTTTCCAATTTTAGTTAATGAGTTTCAGATTTTCCCCTTTTTTTTCCCTTGTTTCTTACGTCTTACATAAATTACTAGAATTCTAGTGATTTATGTGTGGACTTCAGTTATGGTGTTTTGTTATTACTAATATACTCATCATTGTAAAGAGATGAATGTAATAAATAACTGATTTTGTTGTTCAGTCTGCCTCCCTCTATTGGTTTTATTTTAATTTTAATTGCCTGGCTGCACGGCTGCACATTGACAGAACATGAACTAACAAGTTGTTTGAGGTTTTTAGAGATGTATCTGCAGTTGCCATGCTTCTGACCTCTACGTAAACTTTAGGGAGGGTTTTTGTGTTCTCATAATTGAGTGCAAAAATACAGAGGAAGAAGGTGAAGTAACCAGTTTGTTTTGGTTTCAGAATGAAGTATGTGACGGACATCGGAATCCTGCAGCGTCACGTCTCGCGTCACAACCACCGCAACGAGGACGAAGAGAATTCCCTGTCGATCGATTGCGTGCGCATAGCGTTTGAGTATGAGTATCCTTGCCTGGGATCTGGGGGAAAATGAGCTCTGCCCACTTAATGAACCTCAGCTGAGTTTGTATCTAGGGGAAAAAAAAAAAATTCCCAGCACCATCTCTGTTGCTGAGAATGAAATGAAAAGAAATGGAAATGGGAATGTTTTGTTGGACATGAATCCCTCTCTCAATAGCTCACGTGGCTTCAGTTCAGCTGAACTCTTCAGAGTTAGGTAGAAGGCAATGTTGCTTGTTGTTACAGGCACCTGCAGCTCTAAGTGTGGTGCAAAGGTTCAATATATAAAGGCAACTGAAGACTTACCTATTAATTGTGGAGTTTTGTTACTATTTCTACCCTCAANCACATCTTGAAAAAACCTTTACAAAACTTTCAAAGCACTCATTATTGACAAAACTTGTATTTACTTTCTGATATTTGATGAAGCTAAAAAATTTGTAAGACAAAAGAGTCAATTCAGAGATGATGGACATCTAATACAATGTTATGATTATCTAATAATACTGTATATTAAAATATAGTTGTATCTTACTGTTCTTGTATATTATTGTTCTATATGATACATCATACTGTACAAGTAGTTTGACTTAGCAGTTTAATGCTTTTTGGTTGTGCACATCCCATTTCATCACTGATGAGTTAGATACATCATGGAAGCAATACTGGTAGTTGGTAGACAGTAATAAACTGAGTGACAGTGCATAGTGTAATGTTAGCTGTGGGGGTAAATGATAAACCAGAACTGTTAACTTTTTTTTTTTTAAATCTTTAATATTTGTGTATGAAATACAGTATTTTTGCTCAGACCTAAAATAATTAAACTACCTACTATGCACAAAATACTTGCAAAAAGTCTTCAGCATACAGGGAAGGAACTTGTTTGCCTTTGAGTTTTCAAAGTGTCAAGATATTTCAAACATAACACTCAGTACATCAAAATGTTTTCATTTGCCTTCTTGTCTGATTATTTTGCTAAGCATTGCTTTATAGATAATGCAGGTTTGCAGAGCAGCATTGATGATTTTTCTTTCTTCTTAGTCTCTTATAAAGTAAGGCACTGGCAGGCTGTCAGACTCAGGTGTAATTTCTAGAGGTTTAGTGGCAGGCTAGGATTTGTCAAATTTAACTGCATCCCATTTGTTTCATAAAGGGATAGTTCTGTGTTCACTTATCTTGTTTTGCTTTTCCCTCCTGTAGTCTGCAATGGTGATGTTTGATCTGGCATGGATAATGTCTAAAGACTTGAATGACATGTTGTGGTATGTTTCCATTATTGCTTTTCATAGAGTCCAGAAGTTTAAACCCGCAGTAGAGACAGGCAAGATTTCCCAAAACATTTGTTTCAGCATGAAGTTGCAGTGTATTTAATGAGCAGATGTATGTCTTGAATCAGAGGACACATCTGTGCCAATTAATTACAAGCAACCAATATATTTTCCATGGAAAAAGGGAGGATGGTACTATGGAATAATAGTATAAAGCTTTGTTATTAACTTCTATGTGCAGCTGAACAGTGTTTCTGACTTGTTCTGTTACATACTTAGAGGGTTGAATATAATGTAATGTATATACTGTAAGTATATATTGTACTGGAATATTTTTTGGTTTAGCTTTTTTTTCTTTCTTCCCTCCCAATTTTAGGTGGGCTATTGTTGGCCTAACAGATCAGTGGATCCAAGATAAAATCACTCAGTAAGAAAGATTTATTTATTTTTTTTTTTAATTTCTCTTTATAATAACTGTTTTTAATTTCTCTGTCTTTAGAATTTTATTTTTAGGAGTAGCTAATAGCAATTAACAGACATCACAAAACATCAGAATTGATACAATACAAGTTAATTAGTAACTAGAGACGTTAAATATGCTAATGATTGAATTGATCTGATGCCTCCCAACAAGGGGAGTATACAACAGAAAAAATGTATCTTCATGTTCTATTACTTAGGATTTTTCAACTAACCTTATTTTTCACTAAGTATAAATTTGATCTTGATCCATTTATATTAAAGGAAAAAAAATATATTCTGTGTCCTCCAGCTTCCTTTCCAATTTTAGTTAATGAGTTTCAGATTTTCCCCTTTTTTTTCCCTTGTTTCTTACTTCCTACTGGATACCATCAGAATTCTAGTAATTTATGTGTGGACTTCAGTTATGGTGTTTTGTTATTACTAATATACTCATCATTGTAAAGAGATGAATGTAATAAATAACTGATTTTGTTGTTCAGTCTGCCTCCCTCTATTGGTTTTATTTTAATTTTAATTGCCTGGCTGCACGGCTGCACATTGACAGAACATGAACTAACAAGTTGTTTGAGGTTTTTAGAGATGTATCTGCAGTTGCCATGCTTCTGACCTCTACGTAAACTTTAGGGAGGGTTTTTGTGTTCTCATAATTGAGTGCAAAAATACAGAGGAAGAAGGTGAAGTAACCAGTTTGTTTTGGTTTCAGAATGAAGTATGTGACGGACATCGGAATCCTGCAGCGTCACGTCTCGCGTCACAACCACCGCAACGAGGACGAAGAGAATTCCCTGTCGATCGATTGCGTGCGCATAGCGTTTGAGTATGAGTATCCTTGCCTGGGATCTGGGGGAAAATGAGCTCTGCCCACTTAATGAACCTCAGCTGAGTTTGTATCTAGGGGAAAAAAAAAAAATTCCCAGCACCATCTCTGTTGCTGAGAATGAAATGAAAAGAAATGGAAATGGGAATGTTTTGTTGGACATGAATCCCTCTCTCAATAGCTCACGTGGCTTCAGTTCAGCTGAACTCTTCAGAGTTAGGTAGAAGGCAATGTTGCTTGTTGTTACAGGCACCTGCAGCTCTAAGTGTGGTGCAAAGGTTCAATATATAAAGGCAACTGAAGACTTACCTATTAATTGTGGAGTTTTGTTACTATTTCTACCTTCAAATGATATATGTGGTTTATAATTATTTTACTTAACTCTTGTTCAGTCTGCGCCTGGCACTTTATCAGCACTGGTCTCTATATGAAAGTCTCTGTAACACTTCATATACCTCTGCTACCCTTAAGCTTTGGTCCGTGCAAGGACAGAAGAGGCTCCAGGAGTTTTTGGCTGACATGGGGTAAGTTATAGAAATCTGGGTCTGAATTAAAGAATCCCTTTTTCAATGAATTACAGAGAAATATTAAGAATATAACTTTTAAGTACTCGAATTCTTAGGTTTTAAGTATGATTTTGGGGCTCAGTAGGTCGTGGAGTTTCTTTCAGATGAATTATGCAACTTGTATGTTGGTTTATGAGGAATACTTCATCTGTATGTATGTAACTTGTGGTATCTCACATCCACTCTTCAACAAGGAAAGAAAATTCAAATCAGCTTAGTCAGACTTCACTTGCTAAATTATATAATATTAAGAAAGTCATGTGAAAGTAAGGCAAAATATTTGTTTCTTCTGTCATACCTGTCAATGTATCTTTTAAATCTGTTTTTAGTTTGCCTTTGAAGCAAGTGAAACAGAAGTTTAATTCCATGGATATGTCTTTGAAAGAAAATCTTCGAGAAATGATTGAAGAATCTGCAAACAAGTTTGGGTAAATTGTGTTAAATAAAAATGCTTTATCTGAAAATACTTTTCAATGAAGTTCAGAAATTGTTGTATGAAGAACATGTCACATCTTGTTTTAAAAATATATTTTTTAAATTGACAATATAATACTAGACTCATTGCAAATGTTAGGTTGTATTTTTCTTATTAACATGCTGAGGAGATGACTGGTCAATGTTAATAACAAACTTAATGGTTTTATTTCATTTTGCAGAATGAAAGATTTAAGAGTTCAGACCTTCAGCATTCACTTTGGCTTTAAGAACAAGTTCTCAGCAAGTGATATAGTTTATGCAACAGCTTCTCTCATGGAGAATATAGAGAAAGAAGGGCCTGAAACAACTAATTTCATTAAAGCTTTGGACAGTCTCTCCAGGTACTGTAAATACCTCTCTTTGTTCTTTTACAGTTTTATTTAGGGAGTGTAGGCTATGTATCCCTGTGAAAAGTGTTTAGAGATGTCTCACTTCTGTGTGAAAAGCTTTATTTTATGAAAGGGTTTATTTTTATTCTTTCTGCTGCAGGGGTAACCTGGACAAACTGCACCAAGGACTGGACCTAGCCAAAAAGCAGTTACGTGCCATTCAGCAGACAGTTGCCAGCTGCATTTGCACCAACCTTGTAATTTCTCAGGGGCCTTTCCTCTATTGTGCTCTCATGGAGGTCAGAATTTTAGCTTTTGGCTGTCCCATTTTACCCTCGTATTTGGCTGTCATGGTTTAACAATTAAACTGGCAATTAAACCGAATGCCAGATGCTTTCTATTAATCCCCCTCCCCTCCCTGATAAAGAAATAGTTGAATAACAGTTTTCCCAACTGCTTGACTCAATAAGAAGGACTCTGTCAGAAAGAAACACTGCTCCTCTGAGGGGTCAATACTGGCATCTACCCTGAACTCTTCCCAAAGGAAAAATCATTCCTCTCAAAGGGCAGAGAGCTCTTCAATCAATGTCAATGTGGGTGTGCTCAAGCTCCTCTATTGTGGTTCTTGTTACTGTTCTTTGAGCTACAAAAGTTTTAGGCTTGTTCAGTAGACATAAGTGGACAAATCATCTTGAACTGCAATTAAAATAATTTTTATTTTCTTAGGGCACACCAGATGTGAAACTGTTTTCCAAACCAGTGTCTCTGTGCCTGCTTAGTAAATACTTACTCAAATCGTTTGTTTGCTCTGTAAGTAAATCAAAAGCTTATTACTAACTCACTTCTGGCCTGTGTAGTAGTTATTGTTCTGTTGGATACTTGCAGCTCATTATTAAAAACACCATGTGAAAATCTTAATGATTTTCTGCTAATTGTTTGGATAATTTTAGCACATCCATCAATACTGCTAAGGGTATGTGCCTGAGAGCCTTTGTAGCATTAGAAAGAGTTTTCATTCCTAAGATGCTTGCAATCTAAAAATCTTTGTTTAATTTTATAAATTTTGAGGGGACATATCACTAAATATGTAACTTGAAAGGGTAATCTTATTCACCAAAAACCTGCAGTGTCAAAGGACTGGTAATTGTTATCTAAAGATTTCTGTGTCTGCTTAAATAAACTCATCTCTTCTTTACAATTAATGTAACCAAAGTGAAATTGTATTTATCTTTTGAGCTATTAGTTACACAACTCAGATAAAAATGAGGTTTTATGATTGAGAACTCTCCTCAAAGTCATTTGCTTACATGTCTAAAAATGTTAAGATCATAATGTTTAAATTTAAATTACAAAATTTGTTAGTTAAAATTTACTTCTGTAAAACAATATGAGAGGGGCAAATAATTTCTAGTGAAGGCTGTTTGTCAATGTTTTATCTTTTATATTTTAGTATAAAATGATGATTGCAAAAAAAATAAGCCCAGACTAAGTTTTTAGATACCCAAATCTGTAACTTGTCTGTGTTGTTCCTTTACTGTAAATTGTATCTTGTCTGCCTATATAATTTCTATGTTAAAATGAAATGCAAGATCAGAGAAGAACTGAAAATGCTATTGGTCCTTAAAGTGACTTTTACTGTAAGAAGGGGATTAAGAGATTATGTAAAAAGAGCACCTCCTGTTGAACTGTATACTTAGATAAGTATTTATAATACTAGCTCACATAGAGAGCTGAAACAAAATTGTTTCCTGAGTTTTGCCTAACAAAGAGGCTTTCTGACTTGCAGACAAAAAACAAGCGTTGTAAACTGCTGCCACTGGTGATGGCTGCACCCATGGATGTTGAACAGGGCACTGTGATCATGGTGGGGATCCCTCCAGAGACAGAAAGCTCCGACAAAAAGAAGTAAGCATATTGTTTAAAAGTTCTTACTAAAGGTTATCTATAGACTTTTCCTATTTCTGAAGCATAGATATTTTCCCTGTACATATTTAACATGGAATATGTTGACTTGAATTGTGCCATTCTTAAAAATGTGCTTTTTGCATATGTTATGTATGAGATACTGTGAGAGGATACAGATGTTCTACAGCTTTCTTGCAAGTTTTTTTTTCCTCCTCCCTCCTAACTATTTCTGTACCTTAGAAGAGGAGATAGTTAACTACTTTTTAAAGCCTGCATGTTAAGATTTTCGTACTTGAATAAGAGAGGTGGATGTTGACTACGTGGCAAGTGAGGAACACCTGGAAGACATTTTTAACTCTTAGCAAGGAAAAAGTTCCACTCTTCTACCTTAGTAAAAATATCCTTTTCTGTAATGCTGATTTGTAATTTCTCTTCATTTTCCAGTTTTTTTGGAAGAGCATTTGAGAAAGCTGCAGACAGTACCAATTCTAGGACTTTACACAACCATTTTGACATGTCAAGTAAGTAAGCTGCCTATCGCGTGTGTCATCCAGCAAAGAGTCCTTTAGGGGTCAGTGTTTACGCAGCCTCCACGAAGCACAATACCAGGCCGTGTAGTCCTTTGTGTCTGTCTTAGATTTAAGGGTGTGTATAGGTTACACTTACTCCTGGGTCGAGTGAAAACACAAACTACATTATAAGTCAGTCTTTGTCTAAGTGCTCTTGTGCAGAAATTTCAAACTACTAAGCAGTAGTCTGCATAACTTTTTGAGATGATCTACATTTTGTATTGAGTAATAATTTTCCTATGTGTACTTCAGTTTAAAATCTGTGGGGGGTTTTATATTTGGCAGCCAAAGCAGGTATGGTATTTGTGTTAAGATGCATTCTTTGTTGTCTTTGAAAAATTAGTTACAAGATTTTCCTGTCTTAGTGTACATGCTTACCTAGGAGAGAGTTTTATCAATACATATATGCCTGTGTTGAACTTAAAAAACCCTCTACACTCCTATATTTAAAAAGTGGGTGCTCTGTCATGTAGTGAGCACCTAGAAATCAGAGTCTGCTGAAATCTAAGAGCAAAACAATGTGCTCTGCATTTTTTCCAAATAATTTCTCTTTTCCTTCCTAAAGTTGATATAAGATTATAAGTAAGTATACTTGGAATTAATAGTCTTGAAGTATGACATCTGCTATATCTTTCAGTTATCTGCATCTTATAATAAAATCTTTAATATTTTAGTAATTGAATTGAAAACAGAAGACCGGAGCAAATTTCTTGATGCACTCATTTCTCTCTTGTCCTAATGGTAAGTATAAGGAGAATTAATAAAAAAAAATTTCAAATCAAATTAGTAACTAAATGACATTTGTATATTATGTGTGGCATGCTCTTAGAAAATGAGGCAACTTCTAGTGAAAATATAAATTGAAAATAAGAATTTCATGCAAAGACAATTGTTTTTCTTTTTGGGACAAGGCAGAAAACGTACAACCAGAATTTTATTTTTTCTCCTGAAGAGATTTACTAAAGTTTCATAATCCATAAGCTTCTCTTCTATTGTTCTTAATTTTTTGAGGGGTTTTTTTTGTTTGTTTGTTTGTTTTTTTCTTTCACATTGTTAAAGTTGTAGTTTGAGTGTTGTTTTTATCTGGAATAAAGACGGGGATGTAAAATTTCATTAATAGTTGTGACTAGGAGCTTCACTCTATTTCAAAGTCTGTTAATCTACTTTAGGGCAATACAGGTTTTACAGGAGGTCTGACGAGACTGTCAGCTTGTTGCAGCCGTCTTAAAATATTTACTGCTTTTCAGTGTTGAACTATTTTTATTTTCTTGTGTGTGTGTTTATTTTACAGTGAATGGGTGGGGATAGCTTGCTTTCTCCCAGAGAAGAAGGCAAACTCTAAATTGGTTAGTGAAGTCTGTTCAGACATCCTGTAAGACTGCCTGAAAGTATATGAAGTACCTCCTGGCTTTTTTTATTGCCTGGATAAAGATCTGGTCTTTAACATGTACAACGTTATCTTTATGGTATATATATGAAATCTAGGGCATAAGATGAAGACTTAACAACAGTCTGTCTGT
The DNA here is from genome assembly GCA_038090715.1 of Florisuga fusca. NCBI lineage: Eukaryota > Metazoa > Chordata > Aves > Apodiformes > Trochilidae > Florisuga > Florisuga fusca. Next base: position 7,838,874 of record JAAWXA010000024.1, on the reverse strand, counting down.
TGGCAGTCCTAGCCAAAGGACAATATGACTTTACCTTTTTTTGGTGGGTAACAAAGTTACAATTTCTTTTTTCTTCTTCTCACTCAGAGGTTTGAAGCAGTGGCTCAATCGCTGTAATTGTTTGTCAGTATAGTGGTGCCTGGCATCTGAGATTGCTACATCTGCTTGTTCTTTCTTTACACTTTGAGTACCGGTTGTTTCAGTTTGTCTTCTGTTACACAGTGGTGCTCTTTGGTTTCTTGTACTGGAAGCTGAGGATCAGAGGCTCTGAAACTATTTCGGATGCTCGAAAGTTTATGGTGCTGCAGTTGTGATGTATCAACTTGCTTTAACTTAAATGGACTGGTACAGGCCTGGACTATTGTTTTTATGTCTCTTGGGAAGTTACAGAGATTTAAACCTTAGTACACAGGTATTGAACATTGCTTCTTTGTAAAGATCCCATCCTCCTAATGGCAAAAGGACTTAGACTTCTCAAACCTGCTTTTATTAGACATGCTCCTGTGATGTTTAATTGTTGGCTAATAATGTTAAAATGGGTTTTGAAGAAGTTGCATATTTATATTACCATTATATTAACATTTGAGTCTTCTTTTAAACTGTCTTGAATTTTTTTATTTATTGTTGTAAGAAAATTTTTGAAACTGTCCTTGAATTTCTAGAATGTTGAAACTTCTTTTAGTACTATCAGTTTGAGGTCTCGTACTTCAAATGAAATAATTGTTTTGTGAAACAACTTTCAAGATTTTAGGGCTTTTAAAATCCAAGTACTAGGGAATTCTGGTGTCAATTTTTAGTCGTGTATTGTGATACTGTATTGTCACTTTTAGCTTGGCTTTGGGAATAATATTCCTGGAAAAAGTCTGAAATACTATGATAATTGTATGTGGACTGTAGCATTCTAAATATTGAGAGAGTAGGTTGATGCATTTCCCTAACAGAGATTTCATTTCACTTGGGTCATATGAAATAGCATTGCTTGTTAGCCTTCATCCTGCTGTGCATTGGGCAGGTATATATATGTGTGTGTTTGGAATTCCTTGTCTTCTTGCAATGTTTTCTTGAATTCAGTGTGGTTTTAATGTCTTTATGTATTATAATTATGTAAAGGTTCTATATCATTACATCATACCTTGTGCAGATTTTTAATAGAGGTTAGTATAAATTGTGATTCACATGTAGCCAACAAAGCTAATTAAACTCTATATTTTAATTCAAACACAAGTGGTATTTTTTTGGGTTGATGTTTTTTGATTGGTGGTGGTGGTTGTTTTTTTTTCAAATTTAAGTAAAATCCCTGTGACAAGCTGTGATGGCCAAAAAGTTGTGCTTCCTAAGATAAACCATGATGCCACCTTCTGGTTTGGCATGCTTTCTAGGTAGTATTGGCAATAAATAGGAATGCTGAATACTGTTTTACAAGGAAGTTTTTAAATCTGTGTGGAGGAATGAAGACGTCTCTGCCAATAGATAAGTGTTTTGCAATACAAATAATAGATAAGTGTATTTTTACAATAAGTAAAATAGTATCAGACACTCCTTACAGAATATATTCTATGCTATAGAGTTTATAGATGAATATGTTAATATTACTTGGAGGATCATTGTACAGGAAGATCCAAAACTGTGGTGTCCTTAGTGTGAGGATATAAAAGTAGCTCAGTTCAGCAGCAGTAAACTGGTGGTTTGAATGGCTCATTGAAACTGTTGTGGAGGTTATTTAAAATGGCCACTTCTTACAGTCAAGTGTTGGACAGAGACTCCATGCCAAGAAATCTTGACATCTTTTCATGAGGAGATTATTATGCTTTTGATTTATTTCCCCACACAGAAAAAGTGGTTCTAACAAGTCATTTTAAAATAAATAGCCAGAGCACTAAGAAATCGGCTTACCCTCTTAGATGTATGGGGACATTCCACCTAGCCATGTCTGAATACAAATAGAAACATTCCCTAAGGATTATATTTGAGCTGCAGTAACTCTTTTTCTTCTGCTGTTTGCTTGCTGTAATAGTACTCTCATAAATCAGCTCTTTAAATTATTTCTGCTGCTGCTAATCTGTTTTAGAGAACAATAAACGCATGAAGCAAATCCTTTAAAATGTTTGAGTTTTTTAAGAGAATAAAATAATGAAAATCCTTACATACCAAAGCCCTGAAGTAGCTGAACAAGCTGACTAAATTATACCATTCCTGTACAGTGATTCATGGCTGTTTCTTTCTGGGGTCATAAATTTAGACATAATTGAATTTGCAAAGTAAGGACCTCATTTGGTTGGAATTAAAATGAATCCCTTTCCTCAGAGGAATCATAGGGACATAATAGACTTGTGCTTACCAACATCAAGGTTGCATAGTGGGTTAGAATAAATTCCTGTTTCTTTTATTGCTTCTTGTAAGTAAAAAATAAGAATTAACAAGAACTACAACTTGTGTGGGTGAGCTACTGGCCATATGCCACTTTAAACATAGTAGTAATAGCCATGAGGGGAGACCAGTAGGCCATTTAATCAGTTACTTGACCTCCATAATGTCAAAAGCAGGTGCTAGGGAAGCGTATAGAAACAAAGCAATTGCATATGATGCTTCCTCTCATGTACAAACACAAGTACTCTCCCAGTCCTCGAACTCAAGGACATCCTGAACCAGATCTGGTTTCTGTGGATGTGGTAACTGTCAGTAGTTGTATGTGATCCTGGGTAAGTTCCTCATTAAACCTTGTAAAATTCTGGTCTGTCCAATATTCTGTAGTGAGTAAATCCATAAATACAAAAGAAATAAAATGCACTTCTTCCTACAATAAATCACTCATCACTAGTCTGCAATATGCCAATATTTAGGTCTGGAAAAAGGAAGTTTTAAAATTGGTCTCTTTTCTACAGGGGTTCTTTCGAGATGACTTTGTTACGTTGAATTGGCTGCTTGGGGTGTGCTTCCTTGCACCTGTCAGTCATGATAGTTTGGATTCCCTCAGAGAAGGGATATTCTTGAAAACATTCCTCTAAAACTTTGTGAGTAGGTCTGGCTTTTCAAAGGGAAAGCAAGCAGTGAAATGTTTGTTTCTTTAAATGGTAAAACTGAAGTCCCTCTTGACTCTCATGTACCATTGTTGGCTTCAAGGTGGTACTGAAAGTTCCCTTTGGATCAGATTCAAGTTCTAAGGAAAAAATGCTGTCCAGGGTGGAGCTCTAAGTACAGTGCCACCTTTATGCACAAACATTTGGATTATAAACACTTTTTTTAAAAGGAAATATTACAAAACATTCACCGGGGAAAGAAAACTATGTGAGCTTTTATTCAGACTGAACTCCCATTCTTTTCAAGTGTTTGGGGTGGTATTTTGTTTGGTTTGTTTCAGTTTTTTGTTTGTTTGTTTTTTTGTCATTCAGAAGATGGCAGAGTTAGAGAAGCAAAACAAAAGGTCAAACACATTCAAAGTAGGCAAGAGATGTTACACACAGTTGTACACAGCTTCATGGCAGTCCTGGGTCTGACAGCAGAGACTTCAGGTTTTCCATCCACTGCTGCAGTGTGATAAATTTTATTTGCCCTCGAGGCAATATCTGTTGGATTGCTACCCTTCCACTTCTTACTTCTGACTTGCCACCTAGTACTGAATCATTTATCTGAGCAATATATTAACATCTTAATAATGAGAAGTGAAGATAAAGAGTTATCTAGTGATTTGATATCACAAACAAGCATTTAACTGAGTTGCTGCTGCACGCTGTTTTCAGTGAGCTGAAGGCTCAGAAGACATACTTAGATCAGAATTACTCAGATCTTGAACAAAACTGAGATAAAATGTATACACAAACCATATGCCAACACAGTTCCTTCCAGTTCTGGATCTAGGTTTATGTTAAGAGTTTTGGGTTTTTTTAATTCCCCAGTTCAACAAAATCTCTCTCAAGCCTTTGCTGCTTGTTTAAGAACTGTAGATGATTTCTCTGCATATTCCTTGATGTTAACTATGTTACCTGTGTTAGAGAAGTACTGTGATACTTTCCAGGTATTAATATTTAATCGATGTACTTAATGCTCCCTTACAAAAAAGAGGTGTTTTAACTGGATAAAGCACTGAGAGTCACCTCTTCTCATTGATAGAGCTTGTCTGTTTCTTCAGCCCCTATGGTGTTGGTGTCTTTTTCCACTGTTTAGCTCGGTGGAATTTACTTTCATTTAATCATTCATTTCCAGCATGTCAGTGGAAAATCGGAGGCACCTGCCATTGAATTGGAAAGAATTCACAGGGACATTCAGCTCTTGGTATGTTTTTATTTGCTGAAACAAGTCACTAAGGGGCTCTCAAAATAAGTATGCCACTAATAATCTCCTGTCTGATCTGGAAGTCTAGCTGGATCAGTAGCGTGTCAGGAATGGGCATGTGAACTGGTATTTTCCTCAAGCACTGTAGTAACTCAGGACTCAGGTAACAGAACTGTAGCATATTGTGTGTGCTTACCCTGCCTCGTGGCAACTGCTTGCTGTTAGCAATCTGCCTGAATATTTGAAGTTGTAGCTCATTTTAAGGTATTGTTCCTAAACATTTCTGTGTTATGTTACATGTGGCAAAACCAGAAGGAAGAAATTATTTTTGGCTCCAAATAAGTTAGTTTTCAAAGAGATACAGACTAGAGTAAATGGAGGTGGAGAGAGGGGCACAACTACCTTCTCTGGCTTGGGAAAATCTCCTTTTAGGTGAGTAAGATTCTTATAATAAAGCATTTAAGGAGAGTGGGAAATAAATAGGACTCTACATACAAAGAAGTAAAATTCTTGCTCTAGTAAGTTCTGTAGAAGACCTGGTCTGTATTTTTAAAACACTGCCTAAATAGGTCTAATCAGTACTGAGTAGTTTTGGTATAAGGAGGTAGTGGTTTATCTTATAATGTTTTCCTACTTTATGGACATTTTCAGTTATTCTAATTTGAAGGATGATGATGAAAAAACCATTGGTTCTTTTAAGATGTCATTTTGTATATGCTGTTATCAGAAATAGCCCACAGGACTAGAGCTGGGGTACTTCTAAATAGATAGTAAAAAATCTTCCTTTAAAAGCAATGTTGTTCTTGATCTTTGGAAGGATGTGTGGTTTAGGCCCACAGAACAGATTTTGTGAACAGCAGTATGGACTGGGGTTAAATATCCTCTGAGGTCTGAGTTGACCTTGGAACCCTGCTACATTCCTCTCCTCAGACAAATGAACCTACCTTAATTTTCTTTTCCTATTGTACAGGGCAGCAACCATCTCTAAAAAAGTGAACATTATAAAATTTTAACCTGAGACTGCTGTGTTTCCCTCTGGAAAGTATTTTAACTGGAAGTGGCCTTGTTGCGTTATCTGTAAGCTGTTTTTAAAAAAAAAAAAAAAAAAAAAAAGAGAGAGAGAGAGAGGAGATGCTCTCCAAACAGTTTTCTTCTGGGTTTTTCCAGTGGTAATTGTTCAGTTCAAAGAAACTCAAAAGAGCATTTGTCTACTTCTAGCTAATCACTCTGTGTGGGACTGACTTCATCATAGGAGGTTTTGTTTGTATGAGCTCAGATCTGAAGAACTGCTGTCCTACAGTCTCACAATGCCAGCCTGCTCTCCAGGTTTTTCAGGATGTCCTTCAAATCTTAGAGAACTTGGAAAAATATATAAATGATTGGAAACAAGATCTCAAACTTAACACTTGCAGAATTTGTGCTGTAATATAATTCCTGATGCTCTAGGTGAGAACTGTGGTGTTTTACAGTGTGCAGTTTGATATGTGCCATACTCTGCTGCCTCAGAATGATTTCCTCCTAAACAGCTCTGGAGGTTGTTAGTGTATTTGCACTGTCCATGTTTGACTTAGGTATTAATTGCTTACTAGGTTAAATCAATATGCAGCCTTAATATAATTTCTAATTGAGCTTTTGGGTAGCTACCTAGTTCTAGACCAGTTCAACACTTACTACTAATTGTGGAAGTTTAAGACTTTAAAGGCAGTACAGTCATTTCTAGCTTTACTTTTTCTCGGTTGCCAAAATCTTTATGGCTGAAAAGATTTTCTACTTTTAAGAATGCAATCCAGTAGGTTCTTTATTTATACTTGCTGTCAGTAAAATCCATTACTCCTTAGGGTTAATGGCACTCCGAGTCTGTGCTATCAGTACCACACCATTTCTGGAATATGTAAAAGTTACATTTTGAAAAATTAAGCACAATCATTTAAAGACCTCTATGCACATAGTGGACTGGTGGAATTTCACAGACATGTCTGTTTAGGGAGGGAAATATTGTCCTCTTAAAACTGCTTGAAGAAGAGAAAAGCCAAATTATTCTGCAGTTTCCTCTCTGCCTGTTCTCGTGAGATTTTTCTACCTACGTGTTATCTGTTTAGAATGTTAAGCTAAACTGCCTCCCTTTATTCCTGCTAGAGGTCTGATTCTCTCTTGAGTGTTTAGGTTTCTTTATCTTGTTATTTGGCTGTAGTTTGTTCACACCCACAAAAAAAGCATTTGCTCATGCCCGGGTGTTGGTGTATGATTACCTGCTTTGCAAATCCAGCGTGTGCTGCTTCATGAACATGAAGAAGGGGAAGAGTATTGTTGTTTCAGCTGGTTCCGTGTGCAGTGTAGCCATGTAAGTAGATTAGCTGATATCAGTGTTAAGGTTGGAGTAGTTAGAACAATAACTTAATGGACATATCCTCTACATGAGACTTTTCCTCAGTAAAACTACTTAATTCTGACTCAGGCTTGCTGGCTCCTATTGCAGAATATCCTCTCAGCAAACTGAGCCTAGCACACTCTGTCAAAGGGAAACTTTCCAACTGTTGCATACAAAACTGAGAAAGGGGACCTGAAAAGGACTGAAAATGACAGGGTGAAGTACAAAAATAGAAAATAAAGAACTAACAGGAAAAGAGAGACTGAGCAACAATAGAGGGTGAGCAGCAAATCCGGTTTGCCTTTCTAGCTCAGGAAGGTGTCTTGGAATCTGTATTTTAGGGCACCCACTGGGTGGTCACCAGACCTCTTTTGAGTGTGTGAAATGAAATGGAAAACAATAGCTCAGCAGCAATTGCTTTTTTCCTCTGATGAGGTGTTCCTTGAATTGCCAGCACGACTCCTGCTTGATTTAGCAGTGAATACAGCCAGGCATTTCCTGAAACGACAGCACTACATGGTGCTATTAGAAATGCTAAGTGAAAGGTTCTGCTGTGAATAATGAAGGAAAGGGAATAGGATCTGGGAGCCTGTTCCACTAAACTGTCTCTGCAACAAAAGGAGGAATGAAATGTGGCACAGCTGCACAGGGTCTATCTATCCAGTCTGAAAATCCTCATCTCTTTGCCCAAATGGATAACAGGAGCCGAGATCTTTCTGGAAGAGATATGGGGTTTTTTTCTGGAATGGTTAAAAGCTTATGCCAGCATTGTTTAGCTTCATAACTTGTTTTTTTTTGTTGTTTTTTTTTTTTGTTCAGTTTTGGTTTGGTTTTGTTTGTGGGGTTTTGGGGTTTTTTTATTTCTTTGTATTATTTGTATCTTTGTAAATTCAACCCTATTCTTCTTCAAGAAGACTTTTTGCCAATAAACCTAGGTATTGTTTGTGTTGTTGGCTAACGTCCCATTCAGACTAGTCTCCACATACCTGTATTTGCTTACTCATCTGTTCCACTATCTCCAAATAACCCATAAATGTTTCCTTTTTAGAAAGGGTATCTTGTCTCAGCCTTTCAAAGATAGCAATGCGGTACATGGCTCCAAGAGTACTGCATTGACTTGGCAGAAAGTACCTAAGAATCACTACTCCTCCTCCTCCCTGATTACAGCCCTTAGGAAAAAAAAATGTGATGACCCCTCATTTTTTTGTTGTTCAGCACATTTTTGTGGTATTTTATTTCATTAAACCTCAAACTGTTTTTATTTCCTCCTTGCCTCACCTACTCCCTTCAGCAGGGTGGATGTTAGAGTGCCTCTGATTCAGATGGACAGGGAGACCCAAAGGACATTGCTGTGACAGATCAATTAGTTATTAGGCAAGCAGTATCATGTCTCATCAAATGCAATCTGTATTTAGTTGCTTGTGCTGTTCTTTATTGAGTGTCCAGCCACTCATATTAGTTCTATTTTATTTATTTATGAATTTATTTATTCTATTTCACAAAAAAACCAGGACACCTGTACATTGCTAACATCAATCTTAGAGCCCTCTAGCTGTCCAGGACACTCACTACCATAAGTATACAGGTGTTATGTATGATACTTTCTAGTCTATTTGTCAAAAAAACTAAACAAAGCCACTTCCCTGTTTTAATTTCAACTTGGAGAATTGTGGTCTTTCTGAACCAGGTTCATTTTAGCCCTAGATTTTTAAGTTAATGGAGCATTTCAGTTTTTCCTTCTGCCCTGGATAAGTTCATTTCCATTTCCAGACTCTCATTTCTGTTAACTACTTGTTGGTGTGCAATGTCTGTGTTTTCACTGACACCCCAGGGAAAGGCTTCACTCAGTTTGGTGCCTACAGCAAGGTTCTATCCTATTCCTCCTTTGCTCATTATAAAGCACTTTAACTATGTCTTTCCTTTTCAGTCATCTGAGTTAAGACCCTTCTGTTTGATTCAGACTCACTTGCAAGGTCAAAAAGTGAAGTTTCACAGCAGTTGAAAAGCTCCTGTGTCCTGCCTGCCTATGTCACTGCATGGAGCAGTGAGATGATGGTTAGACAAAGAAGTACATTGCTTATTTTTCTGCTGGGTTTGTTCTCAGCTGCCTTGCTCTCCTTACCCAGCCTGCTCCTCACACAGCGTGTACCACTGCAGGGGAGGGGACTGAGCCAAGTGGGTGTTCTTGACTCATCTCTAGAATAACCAGTGCTGAGATGCTTGGTCTGCACACGTTTGAAATGCCCATTTCCATCCTTTCCTTAGAGGAGGGACAAAATGCAGTATCAGCTCAGGACAGGTTTGGTTTGGGAGAAGGATTGCAGTTTGCCTTTTTCCTCATAATACAGATTCCTGTGTAGCAACAGATTCTAAAACTGAAAATGTCAATTTCTTACTGTGACATGGCTCAGACTTCAGAAACTGTCTTACAGTTTACCTCCCCCTCCCATTCTGCCTTTGCTGTGGACTTGTTTTCTACACACCAGTGGAGCTCAGTATTAGCATTGCAATGCAGCAAAGGGCCAGTTCTGCAAGGCCATATATGAACACATATTACAGACAGTGAGCAGGTAAAATCTAAAATCTTGCCCGAGAAGCAGGAGACAGGGATTGTTCTTCCCCCAGTGATGATCAGCCTCTAGGACAGATGGCAGTAACTGCTTCAGAGGGTGAAATGATCCCATACAGTCATCCAGGTATGAAGTCAGGACTGCTGCACTGAACTGAAAGTCCAGCTTATAAAGAATGTAATCAGCTCTGGAGGAATCTGGGCAGGATGCCATGGGTAGTACCTTTCCTTTTAGGAGGGACACTATAGTGATGATACGGATGCCTTGAATAGTTGTGATCATTAATAACCCCAACTAGACAAGAGGTCTTCTTTCCATTTATCCAACCAACAGCATTTTACCCCTACACTCTTATGATATTGGCTTCTGGGAAAATCCAATAGCTATTGTTGCAGAGCAACCATTTTAATAATGCCTTTGTTTGGTTTCTTGCTACATAATCCTTTCTCTAAAAAGGCACTCAATCCATATTGTTACAGTAGACTAAGATAATATTTATGGTGAAACTATATTTGTATATCTGAAAAGGTATTCTTGCACCTTTTGAACAAAGGTGTAAGTGTCATTTACACCTTTTTGAACAAAAACTCCTGTGGTACCTGCTGCATATGATAGCTGCAGAAATTAAGACGTTTCTGAAATTGCCAGGTAATGGGGCACGTTTCAGATGTTTTCAACTGGATAAGACAATAACATCAGCAGAAAATGGGAGAATCAAAAAATAATTTAAGGGTCCAAGAACATAACGAAATTCAGAATAGATGTGAAATTTTTAGAACTCTAGTCTTGCTTGAAAATATTTTTAAATGTCAACAGTATAACAAAAATAAAACATGTAAACAGTGAAATGTATTATGTTGGTTGGACCTTGGCAGTCACCTCCAATGAAATAATAGCAGGAAATTGTAGAGAAAAAAAATGGAGAAATCATTCTGCAGTCATTGGGTGTTCATGTGAGTCTTCTGTGTTGAGATAACACTTGGGTTTATTTGTATTATAGGATGAAAGATTGCTGTTATAATTGGAAACTGTTAAAGTTTTTGTAGCTCAGGCTAAAGGTTATCTAGGCTGCTGCAGCAGATACCCTAATTCTAACAAAAGATATACAGTAAGGACAGAACATTATAACTGGAAGAGTAATCTAAAAATATACATAGAGCAAGAATCCTGCCGTGCTAGGCACTTGCTAGAGCAGATAAGAATTGTGATTGTTGTTTTTCCCCCAGTCCTTCAAATATGTGAAGCTGTATTGAAACTGAGCCCTACCATGTTGAGATTTCACATACACCCTTGTCAAGGAGTGCCTATTTTTTGTTCCCAAGTGATCTCTTGTGCCCAATCCTAAATTCGTGTAAGGTTTAAGCTGTGGAAGTGTTCTGATTACAAGTACTGTTAATACTCATGAGTTACATGTGAATGCAACAGAGAGGAATCAGTTCAGGCAGAAGTGTACTTGAGAGCAGGAATAAAGCCCTACATACAGTTTGATTAAGAGTGGCTGGGGTATAGGTGGAATCAAGAGTGATGAGAAGGTTGGCATAAGCCTCAGGCAGATGCTTTCAACATAACACATGTACTTCCATGTTAAGTCCTACTGCTCACTACCTTTCCTTGACAGATTTTTGGGTTGAAACTACATGGTGAGCTTTGGAAGGAGGAGGAAGTTCAGCCTTGTAAACAAAATCCCAAAATGCCACAGACAAAGCACTCTTAAATTGATTCAGGGCAGAGTGTCTCAATCTGTGTTTAAGAAAATGAAAAGGTGAAGCAAGGCTTGTGTATCCAAGCAACTGTAAAGCCTTCACTGTTGCCATGGGAAGTTTTATCAGTGATGTAGTGGTAGAAATTGTCCTTTTCTTATAAATGACAGTTGTGGTAGGAAGAAAAAGGGGTTTTCCAGATAGAGAGGTTGTTCCTGCAGAGAATATGCAAGGAGCAGTCTGGAGTAGTTTCACACACACACGTCTGGTCAAAGTAAGAATGATTTATCCTATCACAATCAGTCTAGCAAAAATGGCAGCTCAGGTGAAACAAATGCAGTATTTGACCTGAAAACAGAATTCATCTGCTATATCCTGACTAATCTAATACAGCAGAAATATTTCAAGCAGACTTACAATTTAAAATCCTCAAATATGTCTGTTTAATTATTTTTTTTAGTATACAAAACAAAAGAAAGGATGCATTCTGGGTATAATCTGGTGCTGAATACTGCCTTAATTTATTCCTGAATATGTACATGGCTTTGGCACTTAAATGTGGCATATGGCTTTGGACAGGCAGGATTCTCATTTGGCATTACAAGTGTATAGATCACTCTTAGTTTGAGGAAAGTAGGCTTAAGAGACTATTTACCTGCATTTGTTTAACAGATGGGGAAAAAAAGGAGAATTTCTTAGCTTTAACATTTGATCAGGGATTAGGTTTCTAAATAAAAAATTAGAGTTACACTAGTTTCTCACTCCAAGAGTAAAATGTTTCAGTATGTTCCAAAGATCAGATGCTCAACAAAGAGCTTTTTGCAGGAAAAGGAAATATTTCCTTAAACATCCTGCAGCAAACGTGACTGATTGAGCTTCCTTTTCCCTCTGCCTGGTGCATTTCCCTTCTTTGCACAGACAGGATCTAACCAGATTTTCAGGGTATGAACTGCAGGTTACTTTCAAATTCATAACTATGAAATGGTTCGTTTAGCAGGACAAAGGCCAAGCCGGCAGACACCCTTTTTCCAGCTCAGCATGTGCATAGCAATGGGAGGGTGGCAAGGAGCTTTTGTTAATCTCAACCGAGCTGGCAAGAATGCTGCAAAATGAAGTCTTTGAAGATATGTTTTCTCCATTTTTAAAGCAACAGTTTGTTCAGAAACCTTGAAAAACTTGCAGAGAAAAACCAACAAACATATCTCCAAAATACTGAATGACCTCTCTGGCAGTCGTGTAACAGTCAAATTTCCCCCACTAGCAATTAGCCTCCACAGTTTCCTTTAGCAGCCACTTTTTTCACAGGTTCTGTTCAGATGAATCTGTGAAAATGCTTTTCCCCCAGCTTGAATGCACTTCTTAAAAAACTGGGTGGCAGAAAGAATTAGGGTACCAGGTCAGGTTGGTGCCGATCCAAGCTGCAGTGGGATTTTTTCCTTTTAGCTGAAACGTGTAGGAATTGAAAGCTTAAAGACCTTCATGCTTAGGGCAGTTCTCAAAATAGTTGAGACTCACAGTCCACTTCCTAATGTGCTCACATCACAAGACCAACCGCTGCTACTTGCTCTTTTGTTTGAGGCTCCAGTGGAGAGCTGAGATGCTGACTGCTCTGCCAGGGAAGTCCCTGCTTCCCCAGAGGTGACCCAGCTCTCCCCCCAGAGGTAGCTCAGGTAGAAGTTGCCCTTTGGGCACCCATGTCACACCCCACCTTCTTGAGCCCAAACAATTCAGTGCCTTCTACAAAAAACAGTAACCCTGTTCAGGGATTGGTTTAGATGTTTTTATTTTTATGTGAAATTATAAATACAAAATAAAAATAGTAAACAAGTGCTATAGATTTATTTTTATGGGAATGAGGTTCAGGCTTGATCCTGAGCCTTTCCAGGTCTTAATGTTCAGGACCGAGTCTATGCTCCTGGAAAACAAAACATAGCAAAAACCAATGTAGACTTTTACCCTGACATCAGTAAGAGCATTCTCTCAGGTTATTTTTTAAAGCACAGCAACAAGTAAATGTACTGAAGGATGAGATAAAATATAAAAATATTTTTTTTAATGGGCCTCACTTCCTGCCAGTATTGTTGGGTGCTGCCCCACTGACCTCAGTGAAATCTTGTTGCATCAGCAGCATTTTATGGTTTTGGTAAGATGATGCTGTTTTTACCAGTACATACACAGTTAGAACTGGTTTCTTTGGAGAGGTCTTTTTGTGTATTTGTTTCAGATTTTGGTTACAAGTGGATCCACGCCTGCCAATGACACAAAGCTACACACCAAGAAGTTTGTCTTGTTAAAAAAATTTCCCTCCTAAGGTGCGGGTTTCCCTCCCTCTCCCTAAGACATCAATTTTTATTTGATTTTAAATGCTACTGGTGCACTGCCTGGAAAGTTTTCATCTTTTGGTCAGACCCCAAATCCTGCAGCACTTCTGAAGGCTCTATAGTAAGGGTACAAGCAGGCGTTTCTGTTGGTGGGAGTTGTTTTTTTAGTTCTTTAATTTGAGAGAAAAGTGAGTGAGGTCCAGGATTTTTGCTAATATTGGTTGACTCATTTCCTAGACACAAGAGGGCTGAGTGAGAGTGTCGTTTGGGTGACAAATATAGTTGGAGATAATGATGTAAAATCAAAATAAAGTAACCATGAAACAAATAAAGGCACCAAACCACATAACAAGCCAACTTTGGTAGATTTCTTGCAAAATATATGCATTTAAATACATTTTCAGTTTACAAGGTTACATTGTTTAAAAAAAAAGTTGCAATGATGAAATACAGAATATTTCATTCTTGTACCAAAACTACATATCACATAACAACAATATTATAGCTTTTGTTTATATGGAGACGGTATAAAAGCTGCACCTCTTTAGAAAACAAACTAGTTCTAGACCTTGCTCTGCTTTTGTATTGTCTGCAAGGGCTCAAACCTTGCAATTTATGAGTTTAAAATGAATGCAGTTATCTTTAAAAGAGTAACTCGTGCTCAATGTTCAACATCAGTAATTGCAGGGGCAAAACTTTAGCCTCTCATACAGGACTGTGGATAGTCATACCACCAAGGTTCTAAGTTTACTAAGCAAGGCAAGAGCACAATTGATGTAAATCCGTCACAAACCCACAGTTGTGATTAATCCCTAAGTCTCAGTGTTATTAGAAACTTGTAAGAGTTAATGCTCAGGTTAGTTGTGCATTGTATTGCTACGTGAGGGACCCACAAGGTGGGAGCATTGCTCCTTGAGGAATACAAACAACACATTTCCTCACTGACTCTTGGCAGATATCTCCTTATGGCAATACAGATGCAGCCACAGCCAGCAGCAGAATTCTGTGTTGATTTACAAGTAATTTGCATGGAAGAATAGTACACCACCCCTCAACCCCTCCTCTAAAAAAAAGTTGGTCTCTGCAGTGTAAAATGGACAGGTTTGTGCTAATATTCCAGACTGTGGTGATATTTAGCAGATGTTAAGCTCAGAAAAGAGTTATGCTGCCCAGAGCATCTTCCTTCCAGTCTCCAGTGTTACCAGGGCAGTGTGGAGGAGCTGAGAGCTGTGAGAGCCATGACTTCACATCTCCTGATTCACTTGCACAAAGTTTTAGTCAACCTATTTGCTAAAATTCTTCTAGCAACTTCTTTGCCTGATTTGGTAAATGAAGGAAAGCACATGTTTACAAAATTATGGTGAGGAGCCAACCAAGGACATGTCCAACTGAACACACAATTCAAAATTGGCAGCAAGCAGATCTCTGCAAGAAAGCCATGAAAGCCATACCCCAGCCACCCATATCTGGGACGATTTTGATGTTTCCAGTCTCCTGTAGTGCAGATGAGAGGATGCAGAGGGATGCCCCACTGGAGCCAGGACATTCAAAGATCTCATAGGTCTCTGAATCTAAAAATTTGATAATTCTGGCAATGAGTTCATATTCAAGTAAAAATAGAAGATGATGAAGGAGAAGGGATGAAGAACCTCATGGGGCAGCCTAGTGTATCTGGTTTGTACTCCACTGAACGACAGTAACTATCTGAAATCTCTTTCAAAGGGCTCAGAGACACATGGTCCAATACATTCCTCTGAAGGACTGAAACAAGTGAGGAAAATCAAATACCCTTCTTCAAACAGTTATTGCCTACGGGATTAAGGACCAAGGTTAATGTCATGCTTTAGACAGAATCCCAAGTTTAGTTGCCCAAATAAAAGAACATAAAACCCCAAACAACCCTAACCAGTGAAAGTCCCATCAGGAAGAGCCAGATGCAGGTTTTCAGAAGAGACAACGAAGAAAGGAGGCTTCTTCTCGGCGACAGTGCACGCCCGCCGGCCCGGTCTCATGGGCCAGGCGATGCCCCGAGAGGCACCAGCAGGACGCTGGGGCGGTGAAGCGCTCACAAATCTCTCACGGTAACGCCGGGAAGGGCCGGGAGTTGCGGCGAGAGCCGGGCGGGCAGGCGGCGGAGCACGGACGGGGCATCCCGGCAGACACCGCCGCAGCTCGCCCGGACTCCTCGGTGCGCTCAGCCGCTCTGGGCCGGGGAGACGTCGGCTCGGCTGAGCGCACCGAGGAGCCCGGGCGA
>JAAWXA010000024.1:7810504-7822510 GCA_038090715.1 Florisuga fusca | reverse complement strand
GGGCGGCAGCACCGCCCGCCCCCGGAGGGCCCGGGACGGGGGTGCGGTGATCCCCGCGCTGTTCGCCACCAGCTGCCGCGGGGATCCGGGAAAGCGTCCCTGTTCACCCCGGCATCCAGCTTCGGGAGGAGCTCGCAGGGACTCCTTAGCGCTCCCGGGAATGCGTGGGACTGGAGGAAACTCTTCCCGGATTTCGGACGCTCAGATTTCTTCGTTTTAGTGCCGTTATCTGTGTGTTTCCTATTACTGATATGGTTCATAGACAGACCTTCAGAGAGGTTTTGCCAATCCCGACGCCCCAGCAACAGGGACGTACTGATTGAGCCTAATTGATAATTTCCCAAAAACCAGCACACTGGCTGACTTGCACATCCCTCTCTTGCACCTTGTGACAGGTAAAAGTGTAAGCAACCAATACCAAACACGTTAGAAACCACCGTGAAATTGGAAGAGCTTTGAATATGGGGTCTGCACATCACCTATTAATACAAATGGGCATTTTCTTAATTTTAGTTTAGAAAGAGTAAGTGTGATTAACTTACACCAAGCATGAAATTCTGCTCTTCTTGATACTGGAGCCAAGAGCAAGGCATTGTATTTAAGTACGTCTTCACAAAGATTTCAAGCCTCTCTTTACTGTTTTAATTGCTCAAGTTCATTTTGAATACTTACAGTGTGTCAACCAGTTAAGTGTCTGTACCACAAAAGAAGTGTATTTGCGAGAGTTATCAGGACATGTATGCATTGTGGTTGCTACAGTGTCTTCATGAAACACCGATGTCCTGGATTGTTCTTGCAAAGAAATCTTGGTTGAAACCCTGCAGGCCAGCAGCAGCTTGCAGCCCCTGCAGGGGGGCAGATGCAGGGGGTGTTAGTGGTGAGAGTGCTGCTGTTTGAGCTGCGGTAGAAAGAGAACAGACCTCACCAGCAGCCCCACGGCACTCACAAGGAGCTGCAGTCCAGCAGCTTTCCACTGGGTGCCTTGAGAAATGCTTGGTTTGATTTAAGCCAGGATTGGTTTGGTTTATATCAAGTAAGTTTAATTGTTTTAGACAAAATTGAGAGTTCTGTTCTCACTTACTTTTGAACTAGTTTGGCTAAGTTTGGTTTCAGTGAGCCCAAAGCATCCTTCTAGTGTGGCGGAGATCACAAGAGCTGAAAATAATGCAATTCCTGCCCCCTGCAAGTGGTGTTCTCTGTTGTACAGAAATTTACAGCATGTTTTATGACATGCAGAAATTTGTGATGGAAATACCGAGATTGGTAGGAATGCAGGATGAATGGAAAAGTCCATGTTTAAAGCAGAAGCAGCAGCAGGAATGATAAACAGAGGCAAAAGGAATCACATGCTTTGAGAGCTGAGGACATGACTGAGCAATGCCCTGCTTGCATCTTGACAGCAGCACTGGTGACTCTTTGGCAGAGGACCCTGAGCACCGGTCACAGGAGGGTGGCAACATGTTTGCAGCACATGTTTGCAGACGTGGCCTTTCACTTCTTTTTTTTATCATCCAGAAGACAAAAATTAGCCACAAGACACCCACAGAAGCTGCAGAAGATCAGCAACTTCTGGACCATCACGGTGTGAACATATGATGACTGCAGCCTCCCATTGATTATCCCTGCCTGAGGAGCTGTAAACAATTATGATATGGAAAATGTCTTCCTAACAGAGTCTGCCTGGTAAACTGAGTTAAGAGGAGTTACCTCATATTCCATCTGGATATGAAATACAGACAGTCTACTTCAATTATTTAAAACTGTAAATTCCAGTGTGCATGTCCAGGAGGAATGTGTGACTGGGGTGTGCAGTCTGTCAAACTGAGGCTGCTTACAATCACTCAGAAGAGTCCCTGGTGCCAGGGAGAAGAGAATGTGCAAAAGAACCAGCCACAGAGGCAGAGATATCTCAGAGGTGAACAGGAAGAAACCCAGAACACAGTCTGAAACTGAATAACATCTGTATTTATGATGATAATAATGATTATATAGAAAACAGCACAAAAGAACAATTAAAAAAGAGGGGAGAAATGCCAGTTATCTTAGTCTGTAAGCACAGGAAAGCCCCACCCTTGCCACTTGCTTGGGAGCACGGAACTCTGAATTTCCTCCGATAAATGTCCTGTGTGTGCTCCTGTGCCAGCAGGGAGGCACTCATGGGGCCTGAGCAGCTGTCCAGGACTTAGGGCTGAGAAAGGAAACCAGGGTATGGCTTGTGTTACCTCCACAACCCTTGCCCCACCTTCCCTTGCTACCTGTTACTGGGCAACTGATTCCTACAAATCACTTAAACCAAAACAATTATTTCTCGGGGGAAATACATGGGGAAACAGATTTAAACATGTTTACCACAGGGTAAACCAGGCTTTCTGCTCTGAGGTATTTCCATCCCTGGTATTTCACCTTTGTCTGTTTGCTTCTTTTCGTTAGCATAGATATTAGCTGTTATCCTGGCTGCTGGCAGCAGCCTCACTTTTTAATTACCCTGTTCCCTGATCCTGAAAGTGAGCACTCGTTGTGCAGACTGCCCTTAATGAGTGCAATGGTGCAAGGTGCTCACTGCTCTGCTTACTTGACTTGCTGGTAACTTGATTGACACACCTACTGGGATCCTGAGGACCCTGTCAGCTTCAGCACATTGTGGCTTCTGGTGGTGTTAATGTCATAATATTGGTAATTAATTTAAACTCCCCAAAATTAAAAGGTTCTGATTTCCTAAAAAGAAAACACAAAACAGCATGATGTTTTCCTTGGGATGTTAAGTAAAGAAATCACTATTTAGAAAATAAATCCCTGCTGGTAAAATCTGGATTCCTTTCAATTCAAAGGCTTGATCCTGCTGCAGCAAAGTAACTCATTAACAAATGGCTGTTGCTGTCATTCAATCTATTATTCAATCTATTACTGACCCAGCTATGTATTTAGTAAATTATTCTAGGGGGGATACATGGGGGGGCTTTGCAGGCTGTGAAAATGAGAGGAAGTGGTGTTCAAGCTGAGAACAATTGCACAGAAGCCATACTATAGCAAGAGGGGCTTTGGGATTAGAGGTGACTGTATTTTCACTCTTTTTCTGACATGATCAGGACAAATACTAGGTGCAGAGTTACCAGGAGGGCTGCTTAGGGGGGATCCAGGCTCTTCTGAGCATTGCTTGTTCTGTATGAGCCCTGTACCATGGCACAGGAGAACTGCTGGGCCTGGTCCTACAGTCTCTCTAGGGCTTTGCTCAGCACCAAAGCAGACTCAGCAAATGTTTACACAGATTTGCCTTTTGGGACCTGCAATTCAGTCTGCAGTGCCTGCTTGGTTTATAACTTGTGGTGTGTCCCTATGTGCTTCTGCTCCTTCACATCCCCCAAATATGTCTTCAGACTGGTGTGACACTTTGGAAAACTGGCACGTAGCAGTGAGTCCTTGTCAAATGAGCAGTTCATTACAAAGTGGAAGTGCACAGTTTCACAATAGGGCTGATCTTAAGATCATTTCTTTTGGAAATAATCTGAAGTGGTTAATGTGAAATTGTCACTTCCTCCCTTAGTTCATCTTTTGAATAAAGAGAAGCAATAATTTAAATGCCACACAAGAATTTTGCAAGAAGGACCAGTAATGCTCTATGACTGGTTCTAATTATGTGGGATCCAACACCTTTTTTTAGTACAAGTGTTGCTGCTGCCCTTCAGGATTAAGAAACAGATGACCCCACTACTCTTCCCCCTCACTGGTGATGTGACAAAAACTCATGAAAAAGAACGGAAAGAAACAGATAAATGTATCTAGAAAAACAGTGAAAGAGGATTTAAATCTGCTTCCAGCCTTCATGTGTTTGTTGCTATCATTTCCAAACAAAGCTGCCCTAGCCCCTCATCAGTCTGTGCACTTTATGCTCACCCTCTGCCTCGCCTTTTTCTCGTGAACTGCCCACTGGCACCGCTGGCAAGTCAGGAGCAGGGGGCCTTGGCTGCCTTCACATGGTCTGAATACTCAGTGTTATGAGCTTTTCCTCACATAATGAGGAAATTTGTTCTGTTAAACCATCACTTGAACAGAGTTCTGCATTTCCCTGCTTGAATTTCTCTAGACAAAACCCTCTGGTGTAAAACTTCCCCTTGGTTGGAATTGATCTTCGTGTCTCTGTGTCTTATTAAAGCACCCTCCTGACAGGAATATTTCCAGTCACCGCTGTCAGGACCAGCTGGGCTCCACTGGTGAGCTGCTGTGCACCTAAGTTGTCAGCAATACAGTTTCTGAGTATGGCTTTTAAGAGGACACTGTGGGGTCACTGGACACTGTGGGGACACTGGATATAACCCGGTGTCAAAGCAATTCAGGGCAGTTAATATGGTGAATGATGGCCCAATCCCAAAGCTTAGAATGTCCTCTTTGTAGATGAGAATCTAGACAGCCTGATCACCCCACACACTGAGACACTACACTGAATATACACTTATCACTTCAAATACTTCTCTTTAATGCTTTGGACAGCTCTTCAAAATGTATTAAAGCTTGGAGAGGCAGAGGGGGGAACACTATAGGAAATATACATTGTTTTGTGCCTACGGTCCATTCTATGTCATGTTTCCTATCAGGAGAACTGTAGTGTAATTTTGTCCTCTTCCAAAGTTTGCCTCCTTCCACAGATTGTGGTGTACCAGGATCCTGGTAGATTTCTTTCCCATGTAATTGTTGGGAAATTACAAAAGAGCGTCAGCAGGGACAAATGCCATTGTTTTAAATATACATTGCAGATGTTCAAAGTGATTAATAAAGACATGACTATGAAGTTACTGAAAACTGTTCAGGACTAGTGATAGTAAACGTGCTACGTTTCTCCATTGTCCCAGGAAATTTGTGTTCCTGAGAACAAGTGAGAGGTTTGGACACCTCATCTTACTATAAGACAGATTAATTCTCAGCAGTTCTGTCCTTATTCTGAATTAGATAACATCTGAGGCAAGCCCTGTCTTTGGGAATAGCTTGCATCTGTTTTGTCAATCCTGATCCCCTTCTTAAAAGTGAAAGGGTTGCTCTTATTTGTAAAAAGATGCAGAATCTCTCTTGTTCCAGAAAAAGTTTTTAGGTTCTTCTAATTGCTGCTTTGTTGCCATAATTATCATCCTGAAAAGGTGGGCTCTTGCGTGCAAAAGAAACACTTTTATTCCCCTGAGACTCCTGCAATTCAAACACAACCTGAATTTCCTGTAGTGCGTCACTAGAAACTCGTTTATCTTTTTCCAGTGAGGGAAAATATTTATTGCAGATTTCTTATGACTTAACCAAATAACTTGTGAAGTAGCTTGTGTCAGTAAATCCTGGTACATCCACGGACACTGTCTTACTGTTTGTCTATGACCAGAGCTCCAGTAGACCTGACATTTCTGATTCCTGGTGCAGCATGGTTGCAGAAACCCAGAAGATTGAGGTGTCAGAGTGGTTCATCCCGTTAATGATTCTATAGCTAAAACACTACACAGAAGAGTATTTTGATCAAATCACCAGTTTAACAACTACTAACAGAGAACGGAAAGTTTGCCCTTATATTTCTAACATCACACCCAAATACTAAAATTATGCTGGGAAATATCTAAATTTTTGTATGTGATATTCACACTATTAATGTTCAAAGTCCTTTTTTCTCTGGTAATCCTTTAAGAGTATGTCACCCACAGTGAGCAGCTCTTACATGTTTATTTCTAAAAGTTTTGCTCCTGGAGCCATGTAGTGTAATTTAGCAAAGTATACACAAATATTCTGGATGAAACACAAACTTAAGTCTAGTGGAAATAAAAAGCGTTTATGCATATGCTTTAGAATAAGTTGTTTAATCAGGACCTGGGTAATTCTATCTCCAGGGAAGACTGGGAGAGGTAAAGGTGCTTGGTGTCTTACAGTAGTGGGTCAGTATCTCCCTGAATTGCTTTTATAACATAGCCATTACAGCATTCACACATAATTTTATGCTCAAATTCCAAATACTCAGCTATGTTGTGGATAGACACTATTGAAAGAAAACCCGTTTAAAAGGAATCTCATAATTAAAAGGAGACAGGTTTTATTTTGTCTCAGCAGCATACCTTCTTGTTTTAATGTAAGAGAAATAATGCTAAGAAACAGGGGGTTGTTTCATCTACCAAAACTCAATTTAGTTTTCAATTAATTGGTAATATTTTATTATAACCATCATTATACCGTATTCTGTGTTAAGGAGCAGG
Source organism: Florisuga fusca (assembly GCA_038090715.1). Lineage (NCBI taxonomy): Eukaryota > Metazoa > Chordata > Aves > Apodiformes > Trochilidae > Florisuga > Florisuga fusca. Next base: position 7,816,298 of record JAAWXA010000024.1, on the reverse strand, counting down.
ATAAAAAATACATAAAGTGTTTTGCTGAATGGATGAGGTATTTCTAACTTGTAAAGACGTGACTTCACACGAAGTTAAGATTTGAATTCAAGGAAGGACTCTAATTGTGCTTTTGAGAATGTAAACCTAGATGTATCAGGAACTTTTATAAAAGGCATTTGAGTTTCCAAGGGAAGAATAAAACAAAATTCTTTCAGAAATAATAATTATGGGAATGGCTGATTCACAGGCTGTTGTTGACTGCATTAACATTTCTGTAGTATTTAGCCATTTAAGAGGAATAGTGTTCTTCATACAGTGATTTTGTCTGCACCTCTGTTAATACCAATGTGAGAAATAACAAACTTGCAGCATGTCTTCCATGGCCACGCATTCCCCGTAGGTTTCTGCAATGCAGCATTTCTGTTACATGCACCATGCTCTGCTGCCCAGTGGCACTGTGCACTGCAGTTTCATAACAAGTCTTACAACATGTTTCAAAAGCAGCAAAAGTACATTTTCACCAAGCACGTAATACACGCTGAAACTCATTGTCACAGGATGCTCTTAATGCCAGAAGTTAAGATGGGTTCAAAAAGCAAGGAGAAAAATTCATGGAAGAGAAAACTTTAAAGATAAAAGTTCTGGCTCAGGAAGCTGCTGAGCTCCAGATTGCCGGAAGCTGGGAGGATATACAGACATGGTGCAGCTTTTATCTTTCCCTAAGCATCTGCTACTGAGCACTGCAGAGGTAGGGCACTGCCTACAACTGACCCTTGCTCTTACCCAAAGTGCCCTTCCTTATGTTTCTTTCTGGCATAATGCAACTGTTTGGGGAGAATTGTGACTTCCCTGAACATTTAGTGTGACAGCTGGCCAGCCATCTGATTCATCCGTGACTTGGGAAAACTCTGCCTCAGGAATGAGGCATTTGTAATTTCTGGAGAATGTTTCACTCATTGCACTAAAAGGACTGACAGTCATGGGAACACACTAACTTCCATTAGACTCTGCTAGATGCAAATCTATAGCCTGGAGTTGTCTATACTAATCTCTTATAATTTTTTCAAGTCCTAAATAGTTGTTTGTAACAGTTTATCTGTGTAAAATATTGTGTGCATGTATCGCAGTGTTCTAATTTACTGAAAGACAGAAACATTGCCACTGTTGTTCCTTTGGGGACAGTACAAAACACCTATATGGATACCCTTTGAATAATTTTAATGAAGACCTTAATTTCCAAAGAGGAGTGAAATACCATCTTTAAACTCCTCCAAGAAAGTAGTATAGACGTACTTTGTGTTATAATGTTACACTTTGTCCTAGGAAACGGAACTCGGTTGCGCTTTGCTTGGCTTTTATCTTGTTCTTACTCAGATCACATCAATGCTTGGTTGATAATAGGAGCACAATGTGAGTTAGCAAATAATGCCAGTCTGCCTTCAGCAGCATTTGTTCCACTTCCACATTTTCCTGTTGTGAGTTGCAACCGTGTTTGCTTAGTGGATGGAAATGCAGACACAATACAAATGTGCTGCTTGGTATTAAAATTTTTAAGTCAAACGATTTGCTGGTAGATCACACATACAAACTGCCCGCTGCAAAATGTTTATTGATTACCAGGAACTTTCCTGAAGCCTTGCAGCTGGAATGTTCAAAATAGCCTTCCCTGAACTTCTGCTGGTACTCTGCTTTAATCTTGTAAGCACTGTGTTGAGTGTTTGAGCTGTATCACACTGTTTCAGCAGGAGAAAGTGGTCTGGGTCTGTAATCTGACTGCAGGTACAGTTTTCACTCTAGGTTTTACCTGCTGTGCCCTGATACCTCAGGGAACTCGCCATCAAGAATGCTGCTCACCCTTCAGTGATGGCACTGACCAAGGCAAAATCTCTCACTTAACCAGAGGGAATGCTGTGATAAAAGATAGCAATAGCGTAGGTAAAATTAGTATACTGATTTTTTCACATTTCTGGGGAGAGAATTTGTTTCAGGTATATAAGCAGCTGAAAACCAAACAGGTTTATATCACATATTTCATTTCAAACAGCACAAAGTTTAAGCTAGATTTGCCCCCGTCTGCCACACCTTCCATACCAAAAGCTTTTCCACTGTGAGGAATATTGCTAAAACCTGCTGTAGGTGAGGGTAGTCTGACAGCTCAGCAGTATCTGTGTAGGAAACAAGAATGAAAAAGTTTGAGAAGGGGAGGTTTAAGGCAGAACAGGACTCGACTGTGTTTCGTTCCTGAACACGCTTAGCTCCAGGCTTGTTGCTAGCAGAGAATGCTCAGGTGTGCTGCTGCGGGTAATAACACAGATTTGAATAATTTCAAAGTCCACTTTGAAATTACCACTGCAGCACAGGCTACCTTGTGGTGTCATCAGTGCGCAGTGGCCTCCGAGAGGGGTGGCTCCGTCCGAGCCTTTTTCCCGCCTCTTGTTCCCCCAGCTGCCAGCGGTGTCAGGAGGACACGCTCCGTATTTTGGAGCGGGACACTCAGCAGGAGAAAACCAGCCCCGGGGGGTGGGTGTGCAGAACTCCCGGGTAGGTCGGCAGGCTGCAGTGCTGCGGCACCGCTCCCTCCCGAGGGAACGAGGGGCCGGCGAGTGCAGCGGGGTTACCGGGGGGGAGGCGAGCGCTGCACCGCTCGCCCCACCGCGCCACGTTACGGTCAGTAACCCGTCTGCGGACCGGCCCAGCAGGAAAGCGCCCGCTGCTGAACCCTTCTCGGTCCCGGCGGTGGCCCCGTCCAGGGTCCGGGCCTGCAGCCACAGCCCCGGCCCAGCGGGGAGCGGAGGTCGCCATGGCAACGCCCCGCGCGCGGCAGGGNGCTGCCTTCACATGGTCTGAATACTCAGTGTTATGAGCTTTTCCTCACATAATGAGGAAATTTGTTCTGTTAAACCATCACTTGAACAGAGTTCTGCATTTCCCTGCTTGAATTTCTCTAGACAAAACCCTCTGGTGTAAAACTTCCCCTTGGTTGGAATTGATCTTCGTGTCTCTGTGTCTTATTAAAGCACCCTCCTGACAGGAATATTTCCAGTCACCGCTGTCAGGACCAGCTGGGCTCCACTGGTGAGCTGCTGTGCACCTAAGTTGTCAGCAATACAGTTTCTGAGTATGGCTTTTAAGAGGACACTGTGGGGTCACTGGACACTGTGGGGACACTGGATATAACCCGGTGCCAAAGCAATTCAGGGCAGTTAATATGGTGAATGATGGCCCAATCCCAAAGCTTAGAATGTCCTCTTTGTAGATGAGAATCTAGACAGCCTGATCACCCCACACACTGAGACACTACTCTGAATATACACTTATCACTTCAAATACTTCTCTTTAATGCTTTGGACAGCTCTTGAAAATGTATTAAAGCTTGGAGAGGCAGAGGGGGGAACACTATAGGAAATATACATTGTTTTGTGCCTATGGTCCATTCTATGTCATGAATAGACACTATTGAAAGAAAACCCGTTTAAAAGGAATCTCATAATTAAAAGGAGACAGGTTTTATTTTGTCTCAGCAGCATACCTTCTTGTTTTAATGTAAGAGAAATAATGCCAAGAAACAGGGGGTTGTTTCATCTACCAAAGCTGAATTTAGTTTTCAATTAATTGGTAATATTTTATTATGACCAGCATTATACCGTATTCTGTGTTAAGGAGCAGGATAAAAAATACATAAAGTGTTTTGCTGAATGGATGAGGTATTTCTAACTTGTAAAGACGTGACTTCACACAAAGTTAAGATTTGAATTCAAGGAAGGACTCTAATTGTGCTTTTGAGAATGTAAACCTAGATGTATCAGGAACTTTTATAAAAGGCATTTGAGTTTCCAAGGGAAGAATAAAACAAAATTCTTTCAGAAATAATAATTATGGGAATGGCTGATTCACAGGCTGTTGTTGACTGCATTAACATTTCTGTAGTATTTAGCCATTTGGGAGGAATAGTGTTCTTCATACAGTGATTTTGTCTGCACCTCTGTTAATACCAATGTGAGAAATAACAAACTTGCAGCATGTCTTCCATGGCCATGCATTCCCCGTAGGTTTCTGCAATGCAGCATTTCTGTTACATGCACCATGCTCTGCTGCCCAGTGGCACTGTGCACTGCAGTTTCATAACAAGTCTTACAACATGTTTCAAAAGCAGCAAAAGTACATTTTCACCAAGCACGTAATACACGCTGAAACTCATTGTCACAGGATGCTCTTAATGCCAGAAGTTAAGATGGGTTCAAAAAGCAAGGAGAAAAATTCATGGAAGAGAAAACTTTAAAGATAAAAGTTCTGGCTCAGGAAGCTGCTGAGCTCCAGATTGCCGGAAGCTGGGAGGATATACAGACATGGTGCAGCTTTTATCTTTCCCTAAGCATCTGCTACTGAGCACTGCAGAGGTAGGGCACTGCCTACAACTGACCCTTGCTCTTACCCAAAGTGCCCTTCCTTATGTTTCTTTCTGGCATAATGCAACTGTTTGGGGAGAATTGTGACTTCCCTGAACATTTAGTGTGACAGCTGGCCAGCCATCTGATTCATCCGTGACTTGGGAAAACTCTGCCTCAGGAATGAGGCATTTGTAATTTCTGGAGAATGTTTCACTCATTGCACTAAAAGGACTGACAGTCATGGGAACACACTAACTTCCATTAGACTCTGCTAGATGCAAATCTATAGCCTGGAGTTGTCTATACTAATCTCTTATAATTTTTTCAAGTCCTAAATAGTTGTTTGTAACAGTTTATCTGTGTAAAATATTGTGTGCATGTATCACAGTGTTCTAATTTACTGAAAGACAGAAACATTGCCACTGTTGTTCCTTTGGGGACAGTACAAAACACCTATATGGATACCCTTTGAATAATTTTAATGAAGACCTTAATTTCCAAAGACGAGTGAAATACCATCTTTAAACTCCTCCAAGAAAGTAGTATAGACGTACTTTGTGTTATAATGTTACACTTTGTCCTAGGAAACGGAACTCGGTTGCGCTTTGCTTGGCTTTTATCTTGTTCTTACTCAGATCACATCAATGCTTGGTTGATAATAGGAGCACAATGTGAGTTAGCAAATAATGCCAGTCTGCCTTCAGCAGCATTTGTTCCACTTCCACATTTTCCTGTTGTGAGTTGCAACCGTGTTTGCTTAGTGGATGGAAATGCAGACACAATACAAATGTGCTGCTTGGTATTAAAATTTTTAAGTCAAACGATTTGCTGGTAGATCACACATACAAACTGCCCGCTGCAAAACGTTGATGGATTACTAGGAACTTTCCTGAAGCCTTGCATCTGGAAGGTTCAAAATAGCCTTCCCTGAACTTCTGCTGGTACTCTGCTTTAATCTTGTAAGCACTGTGTTGAGTGTTTGAGCTGTATCACACTGTTTCAGCAGGAGAAAGTGGTCTGGGTCTGTAATCTGACTGCAGGTATAGTTTACACTCTAGGTTTTACCTGCTGTGCCCTGATACCTCAGAGAACTTGCCATCAAGAATGCTGCTCACCCCTTCAGTGATGGCACTGACCAAGGCAAAATCTCTCACTTAACCAGAGGGAATGCTGTGATAAAAGATAGCAATAGCGTAGGTAAAATTAGTATACTGATTTTTTCACATTTCTGGGGAGAGAATTTGTTTCAGGTATATAAGCAGCTGAAAACCAAACAGGTTTATATCACATATTTCATTTCAAACAGCACAAAGTTTAAGCTAGATTTGCCCCCGTCTGCCACACCTTCCATACCAAAAGCTTTTCCACTGTGAGGAATATTGCTAAAACCTGCTGTAGGTGAGGGTAGTCTGACAGCTGTCTCT
>JAAWXA010000024.1:7789322-7810484 GCA_038090715.1 Florisuga fusca | reverse complement strand
CAGGGGCCGGCGGTCCTCCCTGCCACTCAGGCAAGAAGGAGGACGGGGTGGCGCTCTATCCTTCCTCTCGCTCGTCCTGGAACCGCCCCTCATCGCTATCCTGGGAAGCGCCCCAGACCATAGAGTCGTGCGGAAGGGGGACAGGCAGGCAGGCGCTCGGCCGCGTTGGCGTGTGGGATACGGGAGGGCTCCGGGCAGGGAGGCGGCGGATCGCGGCCTGGCAGTGAGGGAAGTGTCAGGGCGGCTGCAGCTCAGGTAAGCTCCGGGCCGCGTCCTTCGTCGGGAAGGCGGGAGGGCAGGCGAACGCCTCCGCCCCGCTGCCGGCGGCTCGGCCGGACCCTCCGTTCAGCGGGGTGGCGGTACGAGCTCGGCCCCGGAGCTGACCCGCGGCAGCCTCCGCTCTCTGCACAGGCACAGGGCCCTCGCTCCGGCCTTCCTCTTCCCTCCTCTGCCCGGGGCGAGGGTTTTAAAGCTGAGCTATGAGGAGGCGAGGAGGGTGTCGGGGCAGAACCGCCGAACCCCCGCAGCAGGTCCGTGGTACCCACACGGTAATTGGGTTTTGAAGCGAGGGGGACGGGAGATGCGGACACGGCCCGGGTGCTGCTGGGGCCTGGCCGGCATCGCGGGGCCGGGGATGGGACAGGAAGCGCTGTCTCCATGGGGCATTCCTGGGATGGTTTCAGCATTGCAACACTCAGCGCGGCCACTGCTGGGAACGGGGATGCTGCGGGAACGGCGGTGCCCACCCGGCTCAGGGCCGCCCACACCGGAGTTAGCAACAGGCCCTTTGCAGCTGCTTTGCTTGTTTGTTTTCTTTTAGGTCTGAATTATTTTTCACGTACCAGTTAGAGTCTTGGTGATGTAATGGGACTTGAAGATGATTAAAAAAAAAATAAATTATCGCTTATGTGCACAATTATAGTTAAGTTCTGTGGGTGTGAGGAAGAGCTGCCTGGTTTTGATGAGTAATTATGGCTCATATGCTTAGTTTTTTAATTTGGAAAAAGCCTCTGCTTTTAACATTTATGGGTTTGGTTTAGAGTATATTTCTCTGTTATGGTAACACTGGGTAAATGCTGTAAAAGTCTGCTTTAGTAGGATGCACTGATCACTCATTAATGTGAATGGTGCCTTCTTTGTGCTTAAGTGACTGTTAATTGAAATAACAGTAAGATACAGCAATAATGTAAGTAGTCTAGAGTAATATGTTAATATTGAAACGGAACTTTAAAATATTTAGGATTACAGCTCAAGAGTCATGCATTGCTTTTTCTAGACCTTTTCCTTCTAAGAACAGTGCTCATACATTATTCCTCTCTCTTATTGCTTACTCCTCATCTCCCTTTGTTGTGCATGTGTGTGTTTTCAAGTCACAGGAGTGTAGCAGGGCTTTTAGAGACCCAGGAAGGTGTCTAGTTTTGATGAACAGCAGTGTGTTCCCAATGCTATCTGTACTACGTGTCTTTGGTTCAATACCTTATAAAAAAAAAACTCTAACACTTATGAATGCTGAATACAACTTAGAGGACAAGCCAATGGCATACACTTGGCTTGGTCTGCCTGCAGGAGCTATAGCTGGGTTGTTTTTTGGTTGTTGCATTTGCTGTTGAATTCTGTATTTGGTGGAAGTGATACAGTAATTTTTCCAAAGAAGAGCACTGCAGAAATGTGTTCAGTTAACGTGTAGAAGAGGATTCCTTCAGCTGGTGACATCTGTTTCTAGTAAGGAAAATGAAATCACCTGGGATTGTTGATACAGAAAGAGTGACCTTCTCCCAGAGAACTGCTGGGAGGGGGTTTCCAGTCAGAGGTGGGGGTGCTCTGAACCCCCATGATTCCCATGATGTCCATGGTTCCATGATTCATAGGACTTTCATAGTGTAATCTTAAAAAAACAATAAAACCCCCCCAAACCAAAACCAACTGCTTTGTATTTGAATACCCCTTTATCCAGTTTGGAATACACTGAGGGAATTTTTTAGTTTCACTTTTTTTTATTATTTTTAGATAAATTATTATGTGCCTCAGTACATGACTGACATTTCTTTTTGTGTTTTTGTAGCTCTGTTTGTGAGAAACCACAAATACTGCTATCTTACGAAGATACTCTTGATGTTTCTGTCTGCTTAAAGTCTGAAAATGGGACTTCAGAATGCTAATGCTGTATTTGGAAGCCTCTTTAAGGCTTCACTACTTTCTATGGTCCCTTGTTGGCTTATTAAATATTTCTTTAGTTACACAGTCTCAGAGAGTGGAAAAAAAAATAAAAATGAGAGAGACCTCATTTGATAAATCTGGAGGGCAATTCTGCTTGTAGAGATGGTTGTTAAGGTCACTCTAAACTGATTATTTTTGAATGTTGTTTAATACCCTTATATGGAAACACTCTTTGTACATTTTTCATGGTGTTTTCTTTGTGCTAGTTCCTATTAAGAAGCTTCCAGTCTCCCTGTTCCTAACAGTTTACTTCTTACATCCTGACAGGAACAAAGGAAATGACCCATTTTCCTTCCTCTCTCTTTTTCTCTGACTGGAATACTCTTCTTAGCAGAAGGCAGTAGGATGGCATGTTCCAAGCCCCTCTGTTTGTAGAATAGGCAACCAAAACTGAACTTAGTGGTAATCTGCACATTTCCAGACAGGGATTTGTTTGGATCCAAAATTAAACTTTGTCCACTGTTAAAAAAAATTATGTGGACATTCCTATACTGGGGCATAGTGTCTGTTTCTTTTGGTAGACCAGCTACATGAGGTCCACTGTTACTTGTAAATAAAGCTTCACTGCTTTTTTCCAAGTTAATGCAATTTTCTCTTATCTGTTCCTGTCTCTTTGAACATTTGTCATGTGCTGCTTTGCCCATCTTGTAATGAAATAGCCCTTTGAAGAGCTAAAGAAAACAGAACGTTTATTGGTTGCTCTGTTTTGCTGTAGCTGTCATTCAAAAAAAAAATATGGACAATATTAATGAAAAATGAAACACAGTTGAACTTGATGATCTTGGAGGTCTTTCCCAACCAAGTGATTCCATGATTACAATTTGGAGCACATGTCAGACACTCAACTTCACATGACTGTAATGTTTGACTCAGTTGCATGCAGTCAGACTTCAGATTTTGACAGTCAAGGACCATGCACAGTGTAGCTTGGTCCACTGGCAAGTGGCTCATGGTCATCTGGGCATGTTGGCTGGTTGAATAATTTTCTGGGACACCTCTTGAGGGCAGTATTATGAATTGTAACGTGCTGAAGCTGAGTAACAGAGGATTAATTTGAACCTCAGTGCCTTATTTAGGTGTTGTCTAACTAAAGTTTTATCTTTTTATTTGTTCAGCTAACCTTTAGTAAACATATTTCTATTGTAACAAAATTCAATGGGAAATAACTAACAGGATGCTTGTTGTACACAGGGATTTGAGCATGTGCTGCATGCATGATGTGATCAGGGCAGCTGTGCTGGAGCTTTGGCTGCAGTTCTTAGTAAGACACAAGGTGAATGTGGTTTTTCCGGTAGGAAGAAGGCATTGTGAGGCATGTTTGTGGAATGATTTCTTGTAAATTTAGCCTTTTATGAGATGACAGACTCATTTTGAAGCGAGGTGTATCATAATGAGTTGACAATTTTGACTCTTCTGTTTTTTGATTGAGTAGCTTGGGTAATGCTACAATGGATGTGACTGTAGTGTCAGATGAAAGCAGAAGTGATTGGAGAGTTTGCCATAGATACTTAAACCTGAGTTGTTCCCCTTTCTGGCCTTTAACTATAGACAGCTGCTCTGAGTGGCTTTTCATCTGGTATCTGTGAGAAACAGGCTAGAAGGTGTCCCTGCATGAGCAGTTGGACAGTGACTATGAACTTTTCCAAACTCTTGAATTATTTTACTGATTTATGTATACTGATTTTATTTAGCAACAAAGGTTTCCAAACATAGAAACAAGATGTGGACAGAGCAATAAGTTACACTGGTCAGTGAGGCTGTGACAGTCCTTAATAGCCAGTAACACTGGCTGTGCTGGAATGAGCCCTTGAAGAGTGGTCAAAAAAGAAAAAGCTCTGGTTTTCTCTCTCTCTCTTTTTTTTTTCCCCCTCCTTCTTTTCTTTGTTTGCTTGTTTTTTTTGGGGGAAAAAATTATTCTTAAGGGAAGCTTCCTAGGTTGATTTGAGGAATATCCCGTTAGGGCCATCCATCCCATCGTAAGATGATTAGGATTTGAACCTCCCTCTTTTCCAGGAGGAAAAGTAGTTGGTGGAGGAAAAAACAACAACTTTCCTTGCTTACAGGGCAGCTGGTGTCTGCACAGCTGCCAGGGTTTGACTGCCTGCTTCAGGGCACATGAAATGCCATGTGAGCTGAAGAGCTGTTTCCTTTAAAACTCCAACTAGCAATTATGCTAACTTGGACTTTTCCTTTAGCCCAAAGCTCATTTCTCTGCTCTGATTTGACTGTCAAACTGCTGGTGTCAGAAACTGGACTGCATCCTGCTAGAATGACTCCAGCTACCCAACAGGAAAGCATTTCTGTCTGAACACACAGGTGTCTGCATGGGTCACTTCCCTGCTTGCCCAGGCCAAGGGCTGTGTTGTCAACAACCCAAGCTGTGAAGTGCTCCTGCTGCTTCTGTGCTTCCTGTCAGTGCTCTGGGGCTGCTGGAAATAAAAGGCCCTCACTGCTGCCGTGATAAGTAATCCATAGCACAACTTACAGCCTTGAGTGGAAAGATAAGGGCTTGCCAAAACCCAGCTGGTCTGGGTGTCTGACACTAAAGAACAAATCTTTTTAATCATTTTTCAGATCAGGGTGAATTCTCCTGTCCAGCATGGGTTAGCCAAGTGCCAAGGTTCTGCTGTGTTCTGTGAAGTGTTCACAGGCAGTGACAGAACTTTGAAATAATGTTACAACCTTTACCCGGAAGGGTCATGGGTGTCCTGTTCTCAAGAGATCTTTTTGTGTGTGTTTGTAAATCTCAAACATCATTTTTTGGACCACAGTTAGATTATATTTACTTGTTTGTAAACCATCATTTAGAAACATAAAATTAGTAAGCAAAAAGGATGAAAAGAGAAGAGTATCTCCTATGCTATTCTGTATATGGGGTTGAGGACAGAATATTTGAATTTCAGGTTGCATTAGCTTTCAGTAAATATTTTTCCTTCTTTGGAGAGAGGATGGATGTAAGGTCTTTTCAGTGTTCAGTTTTAAAGGAATCTCTCTGTTTTAAAACTTTTAAATATTTAAATAAAGTATTCTGGTTTTTATAATCCTGTATTTCTTTGCTATGAACAGTTTTACAGAAGCAGCCATTTTGATTATGGCTCGTTTGTGCTGGTAATCTTTGAGTACCTGACATTGTTTCTGCTAGAATTATTATGTGTGGTTATTGTATGCAATTCTTCAGCTGAAGATTTAAATGAATGTAACTTTCAAGTCAGCTGACATGTGCTATCAATTTTATTTTCCAGTGTCTGAAACTTGGAGTGAAGAACCATGTCTCAGTCAGGTGAAAAAGTAAAGGTAAAGAGATGGCTGCACAGCCAAAATTTTGTTTATTCAACTTGTGAAAATACTTGTGGCTTTATTGAAGTGATAAGATAGTGAATAAATTATACCTTTCAGATGCATTTCTTAAAAGGGAACTGTTCTGTAGAAAGAGAGTTTGCATGTGATTCCAGTAATAGGCTTTTGGGTGTTTGCCAGACATTTAGTGGTTGCTCACAAGGTTACAATGATGCCTTTACCTAAGGAAATTTCATTTGAAAAACCTTAATTTCTAATATTTGTGCCCATCTGGGTGGGTTTTCAGAAGATTCTTAGCAAATAACCTAATTGCTGTGTAAACAGTTTCTCCTATATCCTCTCCTGTCCCAATGGAAGTACGGCCTTGGGTAAAAACTTTTAATCATAAACTCATCTCTGAAGAAAACATTTGATATTAGCTAGTTCATAGGTCTCTGAATCAAGTGGCTGCAGTTCTCTAGGATCGTGTCAGGTTTGCAGTCAGTTGGTAACAGATGGTGAAGCAGACCACCCTTTTTATAGCCCAAATCTCTGAAGTTTTTCAGGCACTTCTTTTTTTCTGCTTTTGTGTTAGAAGTTAAACGTTGTGAAGATAGGTGAGCAACCTAACAAGCAGAACATACAGTCACAGAGAAATCTGTCCTGGTAATCTCTGCATGGCTTTACAAAAAATTCTTGTTTTTCTATATGTGAATGTATTCATTATTTATTTTTATGGAAGGTGTTAGTAACAGCAGATACCAAATTTGAACAGATAATATTGACCTCTAGCTTAAGATCTTTGGGATTTTTAGCTATGTTGCAGATTAATATAAATAATAGTGTGTTCTTGCAAGCTTGCAGGTTTTTTTTATCTAAGGAGAGGCTTTTATTTATGTGTAGCTCAAGGTAATCTACGAGATTTCTATTTTTATCAAACTGCTTGGTAAATGACCCAGTTTCAAGGTCTGCTTTGCCATAGCAGCGATGTTTTTTTAATTCTGTTTACACATGTCCTTTATATACTTCTGTACTGTATTCAACTGAGCTCTGTTTCAACTTTTTAGGGGGATGGGGATCTCCTTTGACACTCAACTTTTTATTTTTTTTCAGTTTTCTGACTCGGCAGGCTATGTGGGATTCGCTAATCTACCCAACCAGGTTCACAGGAAATCTGTGAAGAAGGGCTTTGAATTCACACTGATGGTGGTTGGTAAGTGACTTGTTTAAGTATTTTTGTCTGTTAATCAACAACAACAAAACTTTCACATAGACGCTGTCTTCCTACTCAGCAATTGACTGCTGTACAGAAGAAAAAGCTTTGAACCTCTGAAGTCTCTTAAAAATTTTGTCATGTTTGGAAGGAAGGAGTATTTGTACTGATTAAAGGTTATGACTTTGAGCCAAGAGGGCATTCTTGTATTCCTGACTCATCATCAGATGGTAGGGATAGTTGCTTAAGCTTTCTTTTACTACCAGGTCCCCAGCTGAAGGCATGAATGCACATGGTGAATATCTTGCTCTTGAATTGGTGGTGCTGTTTCTCTGTTTGCTGCCCTTCTGTCCTGACTCACTCTGGCATTATAGCTAAACTTATTAATTTTCCTGTATTCTGAATGAGCACCCCTTGGAATCTTTAATGGAAAGTCCTTCAGGCACAAAGCTGTTTTAAGTGACTTGTTGATTTATGCTTGATTGAATCAGTGCAAAGGAAATCCACAGTGTCTGTCACCTTTTTGTGGTAGTTACATTGGAATAACACATCATTGAAAAATGAAAGTAAGAACTTTAAGAACTTTCTTGTGCTCTGTAGTCCGAATTGGGATTATTTGGTGACAAAGCATTCAGGGATGTCTGTAAAATAAATAGGCAACTTGTTATGTAGAGGTTTTTTAATATCATATAGTTTGTTATGGTAAAGGCAGATAACTTTTCTAAGATAGTAGCATTTACTAACTTGGCCAAGTGTACAAGTGTTGTAAATGTTGACTGCTTTGATTCCTTGGCTGAGGAAAAAAGTAACCTTTTTGAAATTCAGATTTAGTCATTCCATTGACAGGTTTAACTTTATTACTTTGATCTAAGATGAAATTTGTATGACCTGAAGTTCTAGAATTACAGAACTTGTCAGGTAAATTTTGCATAATTTTCTTATGATTTTTTGTTCCATATTTCACAGGGTGTATGTAGGCTAACTATAAGGGTGGGAAACTTGGCTGTTTGTGATTGCTTTTTTCATTCTCCTTCCTAGCAATGTTCCAGGTTCAATTTCTAGCTTAGGAAAATCTTAAAGGTCTCAGAAATTTTCAACAGGAGAGTTAGAGCTCCTGATTTTGTAAGTTTAAATGAAAGCCTTTATTTCACTGAAGGAATGTGACTGTCTCTGGATCTATAGTCAAAGCACTGTATGACCTTTCAGCTTTTATTATCAATTCTATTGCAGTAACTTATCATTTTCTCGTAACATTTATAAAAACACTAGAGGTTTGTTTTTCCTGTGCTTTTAAAGTACTTAGCTGAACCTTTGTTTTAATATCAAAAGATAGGGTGGATCCTGATGAACAAATTATTTTTCCTCCATAATGTGGGCTTGGGGTGCTTTAGAAAGCCTGTAGTAAAAGATGTATATGCTGAATAACCTGAATTATTTCTTGTAGGTGAGTCTGGCTTGGGAAAATCCACTTTGATTAACAGCCTGTTCCTGACTGATCTTTATCCAGAACGCTATATTCCTGGAGCTGCAGGTAAATGTGGTTTTGTAGTTTTTCCAGCACACACCCTATGACATTCCATGTTCTTTCAATTAACATTGCTTCGTTCTGATGATAACTTCACCCATGAGACCCTTTATTCATACTATCTAAATATATTTTAAACGTCCAAATTGTATTTTTTTTAGCAGTCATTTTGTCATGTTTCCTTTTAAAGACTCAGCTTTTGTTGTTTCTTCATTAGTTATTAAAAAACCCCAACTCTTCAAACCTGTTAGATATCAATATACCTACATGTGGTTTTCTCTAATCCCCATTTCCTACAATGCTTTTTGTTTGCAAAGCTTTTAATACTGGTTAGAGGACAAAAAAAAATGTTGCATGCTTCTCATTATTATAATTTTATTTTTGCCTATTGTGGTAAGCCAGCCCCTTTTCTTTTGGTTCATTGCTTCTTGTTTATTTGCAAGGATGTGGTGGTAAATTTTGATTGGCTAGCTTGTTTTTTTTCTTCAAAATACTCTGTTGTGTAGGTTACAATACACTTCAGATTGCATTTCCTCCTCTGTTGCTCTCTCCTGCAGGGGTTTCTGCATCAATTAATAGGCATAATAACAATCAAAATATTCCTTTATTTTAGAGAAAATAGAGAGAACAGTTCAAATCGAAGCTTCTACAGTAGAGATAGAGGAGCGAGGGGTGAAACTGCGTTTAACAGTAGTTGACACACCAGGATATGGAGATGCCATTAACAGCCAGGACTGGTATGTGTGTAAAAATTGTGTGTAAACACTACTTGAGTGTGTCTGTCTCTCTGAGCTCTAGTGATTCAGCTGGTGATCTTTTGAATAACTTCAGTGTATTAAAAGGAAGCAACAGGTTGATTATTCTGAGCATTAATGGAGTGTTACCTTGAACTAAGGTCTGTCCTGAGCCCTTACAGATCAGCACGATTTTCTAAGCATTTCTGTATCTTCATACTGTCAGTGACATGAACATTTAGTTTGTGGGAGTTTTCAAATAAAATTTCTCTTAGAATTTTTGTTGTCTAAAATACACATCTCTAGTAAAACTGTATTACTTTGTGCAGCTTCTTGTTTCAATTTTCTAACCACTCTTTAAATGTTTTTCAAGGGTTTGGTTAGTGTTCTTTATGCTGTCTATAGTAGTCACTCAAAATTAATGGCCTTTCCTCCAATAATGTTTGTTCTCTGTGGCAACTGCAGTCAACTTCTTGCCTCCAGAGCTGCTCTGACAGGGCAGAGTTCTGGCCCATCCATCTTCCATATTTTTAAGACAGTATGGTTTGTTCCCTTTATATGTGCTGCTACCACTTCGGATAAAACTGCATTCTTTTAATGATGGATTTACCACTTATCTCTCTCTGACCTGTATATCCCTGCTAAATCTTGAAACAGCTGAAGTAATTGTCTGCAAATACACTGGACAACAGACATAATTGCTTCAGCATAAAGATAAGGAAGAAAGAAAATGGTGAAAAAGCTATAAAGTAACTGGGCAGTTTGTCACAAAATTAGAATTCATGAGTTTGTAAGTGTAATTTCCAAATTGCCATGGTCATACACTGTGTGGAAGACTGTTCTTGGGATAACTTTTTTCAAATAAAGATGAGATCTACTAATGTGCTTACTAGGATGCCAGAATTATTCCAGTGCAACTAGAAGCTAAATTTTTAATTTCCACATGGAACTGATACAAATAATTATTTTGCTTAGCCATTAGTTTTTGTCAACACTTTTTTTGTGGTGATAATCCCGAGGCAAACCTTGTGTGCCTGTGCAGAGAAAGGGAGCATAAAGCTAGTATTAGTTGATTTGAGCTCTCTGGTATAAGCTAGAGATTGGGAAGGAGGCACATAGCTGATAAACATCTATAATATTAGAGATTGTTTTGTAATCTTTTCTTGACAGGATGCTGTGTTATTTGTAGAAACACAGCAGAAACGAAAGTGCTGAAAGTTTGAAAGTGAAGCTGTAGTGGGATTTTTATTTTCCTCTAACTTTTCCTACTTTATTAAGTAAAAATCACGGATCTTTTAGACTAACACTAAGGCATCTTTCTGGACTGCAGCACAGTCTTGCTTATTTTGTGCACTGTTGACCAGAGCTTCCTTCCGCTGGAGCCAAGAGCTCTGCAGCCCGTGTATTGTGTTACGTAGAGCTCTTCCTGTTGATTGTGTTCTAATGCCCTTTGTTTATTCTCTTAAGATGTTTTAGAGATGTGCGTGTTCAGATTTTCCCCTTTCTTTTTGGAAAATGAGAGTCATCCCAGGATGAATCAGACCCCCAAGAACAATTTTCACTTAGTTTTATATGACAAATCTTAAACAGCAAGATAAATTGTGGAAACAAATAGTACCTGTATGTTGCAAAATAAAAAGATGCAGTTAATTTTGTCTGTTTACTTCCATTTTCTTGTCACACAAAAAGACTTTGTTTGAGCCATGATGAGTGTCATTTTGACAAAGTCTTTTCAGGATGTTATAGAGACTTGGATGGATAGACTTTTTGTTTCAAACTGTAGTCAAGACTGACCCAGTGCAGCCACCTTCCTTCCTTGTTAGTTCAGAGGAAATGGCAAGTTCGTGTTCTTGAACTTATGTTTGTGTTCAGGAGCATTTTCTGCAATTATGGTTAACCAGTAGGTGGTGCTGATCTTCATCCAAGTTTCAGAAAGCACTTCTTTTTGGGCAAAGCTGCAGTTTGTGCAGACTGCATGTGTTTCAGGGTGATAAAGACTACTAAGGTTGTTTTTGAACAGCTGTTAATCAAACTGGCACGATGTCTCTAGGAGGCAACAATCACTGATCCTGTTTCAAATACCTTTCTCCTGAAGTAGCCCAATGGCTTTTGGTTTCTGTCTGAAGTGGTAAAAAGGCTTAATTTTAGATTTGAACTTTCAGAGATCAGAGGTAGAGTGAATTTTTATATATTTTCTATCATAGAAGTGCTAGTAAGGCTTATGTGTTGCCAGGAGTTTGTCCAGTGGGTCTCCTGTACTGGAAGAATAATTGTTGGATGGGTAAAGGAGTTATTAAAGAACGTGTTATACTAAATCTACAACATAGATGATTTTTTGTTTTCTAAATTGCTATTGTATTTAACACAGCCTGGAAGGAAACATGAGTGCTAGCTCACCTTAGTGATAATTTTTGGATTCTGTGTGAAGCTTTAGTGCTGGCTGGAGTTTGCTATTCTAGAATCAAACTACACCTAGGAATGCTCTTGGCATCAGCTTAGGGGCATGTTTTGAGAATACCAAAATTCTTTATGGTGGGAGGTTTGAAGCATAAAATGGCTCTTCCATGCATAAGGACATTGGGGTTGGGAGAGAAGCATGTCCTTAAAGTAACATCTTTCATCAGACAGAAGAGACAGGGTCTAAGGAGGTGTGGAAAAAAATCCTTCATGCACAATCTGGCATTGGAGGGACGGGTGACAGATGAAGTTGTTAGGTGTTGCTGGTCATATACCTCATTTCATTGTGGCTGCAGTGTTGCAGATCATTCTTTGGTAACTGCTTTCTGGCTATTGCTAACTTTCTCTTTTTACTGGCTTATGTTAGGTTGTATTTCGTGGGGTTTGCCAGCTTGGTAATACTGCTTGTTTTTCCCCAATAGGCTTGGATCAATGGTTGTGTTGTTTGCTGTTACAATACAGGATGTGCTATCTCCTAAGTAATGACAGCACAGTGGTATAAACCAGGTGTTTCCCGGAAGTCAGGAGGTACAGGACACTAACACCACGTTTATAGGGAAAATTATAGCTGTTAGAGCTAGAAAACTGCACGTAAACTAATTACATTGCCAAAGAAATGTGTAATAGTTGCTTTCCCATTGTTTGTGCTTAGATTCTGTCCTAATATTTGTATGTCTCCACTCTTGTTACCTTTCACCCCACAAGGAGAGTATCTAAGAACAGGAACATAAAACATACTGTTCTTTTTGAACACATTTATGTATTAGCATGCTAATTCTTAAGGAGTTGAGCAGCACTAAGGTCAAAACCCAATAAATTCAATGTTTTGCTGTGTATCTTCTGTAGTATGGCTTAGAATGCTGCAGATCTTGCATATATATATATATATGCATATGTGTATACATACACACACACACACACACACACACACACGTATATATATTCTACTATGAATTTGTTCCTCCTTGATCCAAAAACTTAGGCTACCTTGAAAAATCAAATTTCCTTCAGGATCTTTTCCATCATTCTTGTTACTTCTTCTCATTATGTTCATTGCAGCCACACTGCCCAGAGTTGAACGTCGCTTCCTGTCTCAGCATTTGCTGTCATTCTGCATGTTCATTTTCCAGAGTGCTAGTGGGTTTTTTGTGTTTTCTGTTTCCTTCTCAAATTGCTCAAGTCATATTTGCACTTTCTCTACAACAGAAGTATTATTTTTCAAGTATAGCTTCCTGCTCAGTTTTTCTCTGAGTAGTTTAAGATAGGTTCATGATTCACAATCATCTGCCCAATCATATTTTCATCAGTGTGTTAATTTCTCTTCTGCTGCAGCTCTCAATATAAAGTGTTCTTTTATATTAATGTTGTTTGCAGGTGTCTACACCCTCTGGAATAGCTTAAAACAATCTTCTTAGTGATGCACTGTGTTTTCTTTTCTCTCTCTCACTGTTCTTTCTGTCTGGTTGTATGATCAAATTTGTCTTCCTTCTTTGCAAGGCATATTTTAAATTGCCTTGAACTAAGTAGGAATTATTTTCTCTTTGGCAACAGAAAAGCATTCTGTAAGGTAACAAAAATAGCTTAATAAATCATGTGATGCTTTAGTGCATGACTTGCAATTGTATTTGTACTTAATTCAATGGACTGGAATACCAGAATTTTTGTAGGTAACTATAGAAACCTAGCTGCAAGGTCAGGATCGTAAGTCAAGAGGATATCCGGGATATGTCATTTGTCAGCTGGTTTAAAAACAAATCCTAACCCACTACCACCAGAAAAGCAGCAGAAAATCCTCAGTCTTCTGTTCCTGTCTGTGTTGTCTCAGCACTGAGTGCTTTTTTTCTGAATTTGCACTTGAACTTTTTATCCAGTGAGCACAGTAATGCTTGAAAGGAGCTCTAGGCATAAATAGACACTTGGTAGTTGCTGTGGAAATACCTTTTTGTGCTATTAAAATACTTCTTTTCAGCAGTAGATACAATGCTAGGAAGCTGCATTTTTGTACCGAAAATGTTCCTAATAAAGATGTGATTCTCCCCCTTCTGTTTCTATCTTTTCATAATTCTTTTTGATATTATTTTAAAACTGATCTAAGATGCCTCTCCTCTGTCCCCTATACCACAGTTTCAAAACAATCATCCAGTACATTGACAACCAGTTTGAAAGATACCTTCATGATGAGAGTGGTCTAAACAGGCGCCACATTATAGACAACAGAGTCCATTGCTGTTTTTACTTCATCTCTCCCTTTGGGCATGGGTAAGAAAAATCTCTTGAGCCCTTGTACTTCAGGGTGTTGTATTGTGTTAATAAGCCTGTGCATTACTTGAGCTGAAATCTGAATGTTATCATTAATAGGGTTACTTTGTGCATTTTCAGTTAGCCAGTGCAATTAAAATGGTCTTTGGAGATTAATGGACTCCTCTGCTTTGTTCCCTGTTTGGCATTTAATACTGTTTTGAAGCAGTCAGTATTAAGTTGTTTATTGCCTAGAAACAGAAGAGCTTATAGTATCCAATTTATCTTACAGTGATAATTTTAATTGCAATTCAGCCTTTACACAGCCAAGGTGACACGGCAGTGCTCTGTCTGAATTTATTATGGAAATACTATTTATGTAGATATTTGAAATAAATACTGTTTAATACATTTGATCTGGTTTTTTTCTTTTTTTCATTTTTTCCCCCCGTTTTTTCTACTTGGCAGGCTGAAGCCATTAGATGTAGAATTCATGAAGGCTCTTCATGGAAAAGTCAACATTGTCCCTGTGATTGCCAAGGCTGACACTCTGACTCTGAAGGAGAGAGAGAGGCTGAAGAGAAGAGTAGGTCTAACACTTGATCATGACAGCTATGCAATCCATAAAATGTTAAAGCCAAATATAAAGTAAATTCAAACAGAAGAGGGGTGAGTGCTACTGGCCAAGGAACTAATAATCTTCAGGAGGTGTGAGGTGGGAAATTTTCACAGAAGTGTGATGTGTTTTAATAGTTACACTTGCTGAGAATCTGGCTGTTCTTGGCTTCATCTGTTTCAGTAAGCAGTAGAAAGGGTTTTTAAAGTCTTAACAGATTTGAACTCTGCAAACCCTGTGAATTTTCACAAGTTGAAAAACTTATGCCTTGAGTGTAGAGATAATTAGTACTTCTAGTCTTCAGAACATTTTTGACTTAGCCCATGCATATCATGTGGTGTCCCTATACCTAAATATGATGAGGTGAATGCTGTAATCTGAAGGAGTGGTTAGGAAACAGGTAAACAAGTCCTCATTATCTTTGTGCTGCTGGCAAAGGTCATTCTACAAACTGAGTTTATACTAAGTCAAATGTATAATGTGGTTCCAAAGCTTTGAAAGTGTAGTTACTGTATATTGTTCTAACTTAAAACATCTTGGCTAACAGAATCTCTAATCTAGGCTAAACATCAAAATCCTGCTTTGCTGACGCAGCTTGAAGTCCTAGGGGTTTTTTTAGATGTTTCTGCCATTTGGCCATCAATCTGAAGTAAAATGTTTTTGTTTTGCCGCTTTGGACTAAGCAGCAAGATCAGTTTCTGGTGCTTGCAAAGGAAACCCAGCTTGGAGTAATTCCTGTTTGGTCTTTCTGGAATTCAAAGTTATTTTTTTAAAACCCTTGAGTGGGAAGAAATGCAAGGCAGTTTCATAAGTTTTGCCATGTAAGACTGCTAAGGAAACCTGCTCAGAAGAATGACTTCATGAGAGGGGAACTAATATTTTTACTTTTATTAAATTTCCCATGGGAAGGCTAATCTTTAGGAACACAGAACCCTCTGAGGTCAATAAAATTCAGGTTTGAAGAAGCAAAATGCTGTTTCATTGTTAAGACCATAAAATACAGTTTGTTTTTATTGCAATTCTTTTTCCTTTCAGGAAAGCACTATGTTTAACAGCTGTAATATATTATTCTAGCACCCCTTGTTGCCTGCTTTCCCGTTATTGTTTCACTGGCATTTTATCTTTAAAATCTGAGCCAGGTTAAATGTGCTTTCTTGTCTTATGCAGCTACTTAAAGGCATCACACTGCCCTGCCTATCCCAGCTGTGCATTTTTTATCATTTGGTGACAATTTTGTTATCTTCTGTTTTGCCAAACAGTGACAAAATGCATCAATTTAAATGTAATTGTGTGAATGTTACTGTTAGTTTCTTATTGGCAACACTTACTCACAGATTTCATTTTTCTTTTAAAAATAGTTTACTTTGTTGGTGGAGCTCATAATTCAGAGTATGGGTGCGGGGGATGTTTATATACCTGGCAAGAAAACTCTGTTATGGGAATAACTGTAGTTCATACATGGTCATTCATCTTCTAATGGTGTGAAGGACTGTTTTGTTTTAAACAGCTGTTTAATAATTAAGCTCTGGTTAGACAAATTTTATTTATTTATTTTATTTATTTAGCAATCAGTTGTCATCACAACAGAGTATCAAGGAACCCAACAATACTATGAAAAGGCTCATTGAGACTTCTTGGCCATTTGAAGTCTGGTTGTGTTTGTATTGTCAAGTTAATGTCCACTTGTATATACAGTAATGGCAGCACAAGCCTTCATACAGGTTATTCAGAATGTTTTCATGGTTACCTCAGGTAAAACCCTGATTTTGCAAAGACTTTGTCTACTTTAAGTGTTTCTTACTCAGTAGTGCTGCTGCTTAGTTCGGATGTCAGTTGTGGGGTTAGAGTTGCAACTTTTTAGGGACTACTGATCTAAGAAGTTTGCACAGTTAATTTTTTTCTGCTGAGATGCCCAAAATCTCCCTGAAGACTGTGGCATCTCAGCATTCCTTATGCTCTCTTCTTACCACCACACTTCCCTTAGTGAAAGTAAATCTTGTCAGATTTCTGACTTAAATATTTTTAATAGCATGTCAGTTAGAAGCATTCTCTTCAGTTTTGAAGGAAGAATTAACCTGTACCACCTTTTGAAACATCCAAAGTCCTGGAGTATTGGTAGCTGCTTACCCCTGGTGTGATTTCATTAGGAAAACAATGTACATGGGAATACAGACAGTATGTTAATCTTGGGCAATAAAGAAAACTGTGGGTGATTTTTATCTTGGTGGATTTTGAATAACTTTCTCCAGTTTAATTGGATAGTAAACTTGCCTTTTTCATTAAAGAAACAATAGGCACTGCCTTTTAGATTTTTATACATAACAAATGCTCCAGAATATACTTTGATATGAGCTGCATAGTTTTAATCCTGTAACTGATGAATTCCTTCTCTAAATTCATAGCTTCTACTTATCTTATTCACTTTGATTTTTTTTCCCGCTTCTGAATTATATCCATGTAAATAGTGTTTATTTGTTTTTTTCTTATTTTTTATTCTTTATTATTATTTACTTGCTCTGATTTCTAAAAATGTCTTTATCTGTTCTGCCATTTTGAAAAAAAATCATTAGCAGAAAGCATTTCAGTTCTTGAAGACTATGAAATGCACACCTGACTCAGTGTCCAAAGTGTCAAGACAGGCTTAAAGATTTTTTCAAAGCATTGTTGAACTACTTAAAGCAGAAATATATCCAGAGCTTTCTAGATGTAAGAGATTAGTAAATCAATTGTATATATTTTTAACTTAATACCTCTTCTGTGAAATCAGAATTTATTATTATTTTTTGTAAACTTCAGGTTCTGGATGAGATTTCTGAACATGGCATTAGGATTTATCAGCTCCCTGATGCAGATTCTGATGAAGATGAGGAGTTTAAAGAACAAACCAGAGTTCTAAAGGCAAGTTTCACCCCTAAGTACTCTATAGGTACTTTATTCCTTTATAGTGTGTTGAAAATTCAGGTTTCCTTTGGATGTTGACTCTTAATTAAAATCCTTCTTATTCCAGTCACTGCTTCATCAAATTCCAAATGTAGTGTTTTGTGACTTTCTCTTTTCTTTTTTCAATGTAAGGAACTCTTCCCCTAGAATTATGATTTCCAGTCTTTTTTTCTGACTCAAACCTTTTAATGCATAAGCAAAGGGACAGAACGTGCACATGTTATGGTTACTGTACTAATTAACAAATTTCCTCTCTTCAGAGCAGATAATAAAGGTTTTACTGAAGTCATTTCCTCTTTGTGCTGTGATACTTGCAAAGGTGCTTGAAGAATGTATCTAAAATGTTCTCCCTAGCTACTTTAATCTGTATCTGAAGTATGTTTCTGTTGGCAGTTTTCCATGCATGATGTTATGTCAGATGACACATTATGCCCAAACTGTACTCCAGCAACTCCAAAGTGTTCCTAAAGCAAAGTGTCATTTCCTTTTGTGCCTCATTTAAGACAAACTGATCCAAACAAAACCACAGGTGTTAAGGAGAGGTTGTATTGCCTTGAGTAGGATTTGTTGGTTTTCTCATGTGGAGGAATTTTAGTAGAGTGCCTTTGTCAGCATTTCTTTTCCTTCTCTCTTGTCTGTTAACTGAAGTCTGTCTTCTTTTTTTAAAATAAAACAAACCCCCCCCAGAATATCCAGTCAAAAATCAAACCAGTAATTTGCTTGCTCTGTCTCATCTAGGCTAGCATTCCCTTTGCTGTTATTGGATCCAATCAACTCATTGAGGTGAAAGGGAAAAAAATCAGAGGCCGTCTGTATCCCTGGGGAGTTGTTGAAGTTGAAAATCCAGAGCACAACGATTTCCTTAAACTGCGCACAATGCTGGTGTGAGTAATGGTGAAACCACCCCATCTCCTGTGGTGACCTAACTGAGACAATGACCAGAGAGGTACAAGAACATGAATGCCTTAATTCAAAACTAGCTCTGATGGGAATGTTGAGTGACTTCTTACTGGCTGTCCACCCCCCAAAGTTTGTTTTGCAGCTGTAATCCTGGGATCTTTGCCTTACGAAAATATTTCCTGTATTTTATGGTAACAGTTTTTCTGCCTTATTTGAACTGATTTGATGGCTTTGCATATAAATTGAATTTTTTTTAATAGTACAGTGTGTGGGGCAGAAAGGGTCTTAAAATATTAATTAGTGATTGATTAAACTGACATGTATTCTAAAGGCAGAGCTCAATCTTCTTGGCAGTATAAGAAAAAATCCTATGTGAAATATGATACTCTACCTCTTTATGATTCTAGCTAATGTGGATATTCTGCTTGTGTAAATGGATTTAACAGATTATTTTTTTAATGACAGCCTGCTATTGTTGGACATTGTTATGTATTTCTGATGTCAGTCTCTACTGGGCAGGGGTTGCCCTCTGCTGGGCACTGGTAGCAAGTGTTTTTTTCTTTTTTTTTTTTTCTCAAAGAATTAAAAATTGTTAGGCAGTGTCAGCTGTTATGTGAGCCAAGGAACTCCACCTAATTCTCAGTTGCTAATATACTGAGCAGCACCCAAAAGTAAAAAAAAACAAAAGAAAAAAAGAAAAAAAAATTTAGGAATTAAAGTATCTTTCTAAATAATGTCTTACTTTCTTAACACTGCAAAGACTGGTATAAACAGCTTCGATGAAGTAGTTATTGAACAAGAAGAGGACAGAATAGTTCTTTGAAGTTAGGGTCTTTGAAGACTATTGAGGGGAGGGCACTTATGTATGAATTGAAGACCAGTAAACAGGAAAGCACTGTTCTGGCTAGCTGTATGGCAGGCTTGGTCTGCAAGGATTATTTTTCTAGTAGATGCACCTATTACATAAAACAAAAAAGAATGGTGTTTTGCTTTCCTTTAACAAGAAGGACAAAGCATTCAGTAGTCCTTTATATGTTCTAGAACACACATGCAGGACCTGCAGGAGGTGACCCAAGATTTGCACTACGAGAACTTCCGTTCGGAGAGGCTAAAACGAACTGGCAAGTAAGTATGTGTGTGCCTTTGGGCTCTGCTGCTTGTCAGTCTGATCTTTGTCCACTGTGACGTTGGACTTCTTCCTCATAACTAATCCCACCTGTAACTAATTATTTCTCATGATATTTTAATCTGTGGAGTTACTGAAATTTGTATGAAATTTTCATCTTGTCGAGGAGTAACATAGCAAAGTGCTGTGCTTACATACAGCTGTTTTGTTTCTGCATCCCTTCTGCATCTACCTGTGCTGCATCTTTTTTGATGGCAACTTATTCTTGTCCCCACTGTTGCTCCTTAGTTATTCATTCAAGTATTTTGATCTTAAAGAAGACAGGAAATGTTCTACAGAGGTTTTTTTAATGGTTGTTTTTTGTACCATGTTGATCTTAAAGAAGAAAATGGCCTACGCAGGTTTTTCTAATGGTTGGGGTTTTTTGTACCATGTGTGGATAGTGAAGTGGGTATCTTCAATTAGAATACATGGCAGAAATATCCCCAGAACAGTGAAGAAATGAAATTTTAAGAAACTGAGGGTATCAGGAGCTCATGAGGAAAAGATGGAATTTCTCAAAAGGAAATCATAGGTTTAAGAAGGTCCTAATATTCCCTCTGCAGAAGCCTGTAGGCCTTTTTTATTGTTGTTAAATTACCTGGAATATGAGCCTCGAATCTGTTCTTGGGTGTTTTTACTTCTGTATCACATATCATTAATACATTCTTCTGTTCAACAGGCCTGTTGAAGAGGAAGTGGTAGACAAGGATAGAATCCTTCAGCAGAAAGAGGCTGAGGTAAGAAGCAGCTTCTAAAATTGTTTTGTTTAATATAACATGCTATCTTCCAGTTCCAGTATTCTGCGTCAGCTCCTGCCCACAGAGTGTAAAATGGGAGTTGTGTGAAGTTACAGACCTCATCTGAACCTACAAGTTGCCAATACAAAGATTTTTTTATAGTCACTTGCCTACTGTAGATGGTAGGTGGCATGTGGACTCTGGGTTGTAGGCAGGGTGTTTATCACTTCCAGTTTGCATGCTAATTTGCCATCAGGATAGTTGCTATTTAAGTACTGAAATGAGTTTAGTTTTGTCAGTGTCATAGGCTGCTTTAGGCTTAGTATGTTGGGGTAGCCTCATAGTCTAATGTCATTTCAGATGTGCATGGCTTACTACAAAGGAGTCACGANTACTTGCCAGTTCGTTTTAGCCTCTCCGAACGGAAGTTCTCGTAGTGCAAATCTTGGGTCACCTCCTGCAGGTCCTGCATGTGTGTTCTAGAACATATAAAGGACTACTGAATGCTTTGTCCTTCTTGTTAAAGGAAAGCAAAACACCATTCTTTTTTGTTTTATGTAATAGGTGCATCTACTAGAAAAATAATCCTTGCAGACCAAGCCTGCCATACAGCTAGCCAGAACAGTGCTTTCCTGTTTACTGGTCTTCAATTCATACATAAGTGCCCTCCCATCAATAGTCTTCAAAGACCCTAACTTCAAAGAACTATTCTGTCCTCTTCTTGTTCAATAACTACTTCATCGAAGCTGTTTATACCAGTCTTTGCAGTGTTAAGAAAGTAAGACATTATTTAGAAAGATACTTTAATTCCTAATTTTTTTTTTCTTTTTTTCTTTTGTTTTTTTTTACTTTTGGGTGCTGCTCAGTATATTAGCAACTGAGAATTAGGTGGAGTTCCTTGGCTCACATAACAGCTGACACTGCCTAACAATTTTTAATTCTTTGAGAAAAAAAAAAAAAGAAAAAAACACTTGCTACCAGTGCCCAGCAGAGGGCAACCCCTGCCCAGTAGAGACTGACATCAGAAATACATAACAATGTCCAACAATAGCAGGCTGTCATTAAAAAAATAATCTGTTAAATCCATTTACACAAGCAGAATATCCACATTAGCTAGAATCATAAAGAGGTAGAGTATCAT
>JAAWXA010000024.1:7579555-7789302 GCA_038090715.1 Florisuga fusca | reverse complement strand
TTCTGTTCAACAGGCCTGTTGAAGAGGAAGTGGTAGACAAGGATAGAATCCTTCAGCAGAAAGAGGCTGAGGTAAGAAGCAGCTTCTAAAATTGTTTTGTTTAATATAACATGCTATCTTCCAGTTCCAGTATTCTGCGTCAGCTCCTGCCCACAGAGTGTAAAATGGGAGTTGTGTGAAGTTACAGACCTCATCTGAACCTACAAGTTGCCAATACAAAGATTTTTTTATAGTCACTTGCCTACTGTAGATGGTAGGTGGCATGTGGACTCTGGGTTGTAGGCAGGGTGTTTATCACTTCCAGTTTGCATGCTAATTTGCCATCAGGATAGTTGCTATTTAAGTACTGAAATGAGTTTAGTTTTGTCAGTGTCATAGGCTGCTTTAGGCTTAGTATGTTGGGGTAGCCTCATAGTCTAATGTCATTTCAGATGTGCATGGCTTACTACAAAGGAGTCACGAGCAAATGTCATGTCTTTTGTCTATGGGGTAGAAAAATGTTTTTGAGTCCTAGAAATCCCATGATATATTCAATGTACCTGTTTTTTGCAGCTTTATCTTGCAGGAGAACTTGTAGTATTTCTCTTGTGTCAGTCAGCTTACAGATTTGGTGTTTTCAATGTCTGATTTCTTTCTCTTCTTCAGGTTATTAGTAGGCCTTTCAACAACATTTTCATGCTAGAGTTCTAAAAATGCAGAGATCTTCAGCCTAGTATTTAAATTCAAGTAGTACACTGCCAATGCTTATGACTGCTTGCATTGTGAAAAATTAAGACTTACTGCCAATTGGAAGATAGGGTTTTTTTTTCTGTTTATCCTTCTTTAATCCAATTCGGCTTGGATCCAAGTCCATAAATGCAGGAAGGCATGATTTAACATATCAATGGATATATGCAGTGATTTGGAGTAAGAAATAAACTACTGAAAGCAGTTCTGTGTGTTACTGTGGTGAAATAGTCAGGCTCCTGTACATGGAAATTTTTGAAATACATTTACTTTGGTCTGTGCATTTCCTTTTTCCTTTACAGAATCCTTATTTTAAAATAGCTAACCTTGATTACCTATTGGCTGCCCCTGGCATGTTGCCATAAATAACAAAAAAATTTCCAAAAAGGAAATGCAAAAGCAGCTGATTATCACCATAATTAGCAGTTAATAATACAAATTTCTGGAGATTAAATGAGCTGCATCTTTATTACTGTATAACTTCATTTCATCAAAATAAGCACACTTGATGTCTATGCACTTATTAGATTGAAACTTTTGCAAGTATTTTATACACAAATGGACTGTCTCCTGTGTACTGATGTGTGTGTGGAACAGGGGCAGGCCATCAGCTGGTAGCCAGGAATGCTGCACACTTTGAAAATGTCAGGAGCATAGCTTGGAAATGTTTTATGGTTTTTTTTTTCTTTGTTTCTTATTGCTCCCAGGAATCAGGCAGTAGACTTAGAGGATTTAATTTATAACTATTTCTCCTGTTATGTGAACAATAGAAATTTTATGTATCTGGTACCTAAATAGAAACTTAAGTATCCTTTTAGAACTACTTATCTTAAGGCTTATGTCTGAAAAAAATATTCCATAACCATTTCCCATGGAAACTATTGATATAGCAGGCACATTATTATACACTCATCTATTCTGACCACTCTTGTGGGAATGTGTATATGGTATTTTTATTACCTATATATGTATGTAATGGGTTTTTTATATAATATGGCTAAAGGGATAAAGTCTTGAATTCTTAGTGAACAGTCTCTGAAAGTTTCCTTTGGGAGTAATCATCTCTGAGTAATTGCTGCTGAAGTTGCAGAGGATTAGGTTAGAACTTGAAAAAACAAATAGATTTTTAACTTCTTCATTCTATTGTCCCAAAGAGATCAAGAGGCTTTGCTGAATCTTCTGTAGCTAAGCTGATATAAAATCCCTTCATCTCCGTATCATCCCTAAGGTTCAGACTGGGAAAAGTATGGGGAGGAAAGAGGCACAGAGGAAATGGGCTTGCATTCCATGGCCTTTGCAGAGAAAACAAATATTCATTTCCCCTCCTGTTTTGCATTCCCATCAGTAACGGTGCTTGAAGTTCTATTTACAGTTTTGTGAGGTTTATATAACCTTGGAAAGAATGAATGCTTGGGCTAGTGCCAAGATCATCTTCATCTAGACATCACTTTTGCTAAATTATCTTTTATTATACCAAAGGATGTGGTCCCCAGTTCAGCAATTTGCAATTGCTAATATGTAATTTTTTATTTATTGCTCAGATTGCTTGTGCATTTTGCTCATTTGCAAGTGATGCCCTCTTTTTCTGAGCTGAGAAGTGAAAATAACAGTAAAAGTATCATTTCCTTACTATAGATATGCTGCAGTTGGGATTATTTTGAAACTGTGGATGCAGGCTTAGTCTGTGGTGTTGTGCCATACTTATCCAACTCTGAAAATACTCTGTAATAAAAACCTTTCAGTGTTCTGAGAGGCAGTACATCCAGAAAAATGTTAGAAGTTGTGATTACATAAAGCAGCAAGGAACAAACTTCCTCTGATTTTCCCAGTGAGCTACCCTGAGGCTCTGGGCAAATTCCTTTGCTCTGCTGTCTTCGGTTGAGTTGGTCAGCAGTAGAGTGAATATACTGGAATTAATTGGAATATTGAAGTTGCTTTCCCTCTGTCCTTCAACTTTCTGAATATGTTTAGCCCTCTGTCAGATGCTCTGAAGAACCTGGTGTAATATGAGAGTTAGTGGGGGGGCTGCCAGGCCAGGTCCAGCAGCAGCTTTGCAGGGGTGGGGCGTGTGTGCTAAACCCTTCTGTGTGCAGGTAACTGCCTTGTGGTGCAGGTGTTTGTGTGCTTCCTTGAAAGAGAAAATGAAAACTTTTATGCTGAGAGACAGTATGACAGCTGATGAAGGCCTGTGGATATAAAAACTGCTCTAAGGTTTGGCTTGTCTTGTGGAGTGTTGTTGCCCTGGTGCAGGAGGAAGGAGCTTTATGCAGAATACTTCATGCAGGACCTTTTTCTGTTCTCCTGGGAGAACATCATGAGAAAACCCTTAGTAAGCAATCTTTGAAGGAAAAGTGCTTGTTGCTCATGTAGTGGCTGTAGTGACTTGTGCTATTTATAATGTCACTGTGTCCTATGAAAGGCAGTTATCTTGATGCTAGCCCCTTTTCCAGTGTAATAACTTTGCCAGGAGTATTTTTCTTGTCTTCATCTAACAAAATTAGTTGTACTCTTTGGTATTAGAAGTATTTTTAACCTAAGGCAACTGTCATGGGAACCTAGTAACGTACTAGAAAATCCACTGCAGTTCTCTGTCTTTCTCTGTTCCTGCAGCCTCTTCCCTTATGAACTCTGTTATGTAAAGGTGTGGGCAGAAATAATCATATTTGGTGTGGGGAGGGGAAGTGTGTCAGTCAGAAGTCCATGTTATTTTTTGAACATTTCCTCTGATATCTGTAGAGCTGTCACTGAACAGCCTTTTTCAGACACAGATGCTGATATGACATCAATTTCAGTCTTTTGTGTGAAGAATTGTTTCTGTCTATGCAGTAGGTCTAGTAAGGTAAAGACACGAGTTGGTTTTAGCTTCTCTTGTAGTATCTGGATTGGTTCCTATGTCCTGTGCTCTACTTGAAGAGCTGTGGGAGAAACCCACTCCAAGTTCTCACTCTGACTCAATACAGCTTGATTCTTCTTTTTCAATTTTAATTTTACAGTTGAGCTGAGAGGAGGATTCCTACTGTGCAAGTGATTTTCTCTCAAGATATTTGTGTGCATTCTCCCTGAGTTCAGTTATTACATCTAACTTTTGACCCTGTAGTTCTGCAGCCAGGTTGTAGTGTGTGGTATCTGTCATTACACAGAGGCTGTCTGCTAGGAATCCTGTTATGAAACTGAGAGCTGAGTGTTTGTGTAGAGCTCTTCAGAAGCCACAATTTTACAGCAGCAAGCAACCCTTCTGGATTATTTGGATATCAAATGCTCAGCAAGAAACAAAAGACAAAATGCTGATACAGCCCAGAATGCAGTAAAAGAGACAGATGTGCTTGAGTACCTTTTTCATTTTATTTGATTTTTTGGCCAACTTTCCTTATGCAAAGGAAACTTCCATGTCAATTTAGGCCAATTAATGGCTATAATAGACAAAAGGGTCCCCAGTTTTTTTAATGGGCTTTGTGTTTAAAAGTTTTTCTGGGGAATTATGCTAAAATAGCTTAAGAGATTTACCATTATTTGTTTAATGGAGGAAACTAACATTCCACCAGTAGATCTCAAAAAAACCACAGGAAAATCGAAAAGGAAAATATTCTTACAGTCATGGTGTTAGAGCAGAGTGGGTGTCCTGCTGCTTTTTTCCTACCTTACATTTGAGTCATATGCAGCACCTGATTTCTTTGATGGTGTGGGCAAATTTTTATCAATTAACATCAAGAAAATTCATCAGTACATATAAGTCTTAAAATATGGTGTTGGCTAATAGCAGAATGCTGTGTTTGAGCAATCACTATAATACATGTGCAGCAGCATCTTCCCCTGTGATTACTGAATGGCTTCTATTTTGGGATTGTTTCATGGCTCAGCTTGGAGTGCTCTTGGGAAAGCTCAAGTAGGCAAGCTTCCAAAAAGCTGCTTTTGTTCTGATGGTGAAGCTGCAGAGAGACAGTTCAAAAGACCAGGTGTCTTATGTTTTTACAAACTGATCTTTGCAACTTCTTTCTTGATCCATGGAATCAATGCAGCACCCATTGCTGAGGCTCTCTGGGATTTTTTTACTCAGTTCTGCAGCATAATGCCATCTTTTTGAGCAGAAGCTTTTTAGCATAAAGATGTAGATGGGCATATAGCAAGCATTTCAGACTTGGCTGTCTTGCGCTGTTCCTGAGTGAGTCTGTCAGAATGTGTCTCTGCTGCAGTCACAGGAACCTGAATTAGCCTCTAATGAGCCCAGTGGTGCTGCAGCCAGAGGACAGGTACCAGTATATAAACCAGCTGGGTTGAGGCAATCTCTTGTGCTGCTGGCTATGCTGCTGGCTCTACATTTTGACTTCTTACTTTTGCCCAAACCTGTATCTGAGGTCAGGCAAGAACAAGTGACATATGCACCTGCAGTTAATTTTTCCCACCCAGTTCTGTGATGTTTGTTTCAGGGCTTTTTGTTTGTTTGTTTAAGTCGACATTTCATCATCATGTACATAGTCAATTGATCATAGATTCTTCTTTATCAAATCTGATGGGTTTGATAGCTAATGTGGTTGGCTGGATGAAAATACAGTATACTTGTTTAAACATAGCAGTGATTTTTGAGTTGAAGTTTCTTCCCCCACCCCTGAAAATAAATGAAAGCAATTATCTAAATACTTTTTCCTAAAGAGGGAAAAATCTGGATATATTGAAAGCAACATGATTATTCTTAGAAAAATGAAAACTTGCTATAGAAGCCTCAGATTATTACATGATCTCCAGTTTGAGATGAACTCGTATTTTATACAATGTGCATTGAAATTGAAGCCTATTTATTTTCCAGTTCGTAAGATAGGGCACTTGCAATTCTGTATCTGGACCTTCCCCACCTGCATCTGAAAGTAAATACCTTGTCATTAGTAAACCAAATTACAGGTATTTGTATATACATGTTGAAAAACCACATTAGATTTTTCACTCTTGCTTAGGAAAATTTATTGAATTTAATATTGTTATTTTTTTGAGGGAAAAGAAAGCATTACATGTAACTGGCCTTTTATGAGATGGAAATCAGTTTATATGTGTCATAAGCAAATGGCTTTGAGAAAACAATTTTCAGGCAAGACTGTTTAGATGTAAAAATATTAGTGCTTAATATGTTTAGTCTGTCTTCCCAAATTTTGTAAACCTCTTTCTGTTTGGCTTTGTAAGCAGTTCTTAATTCTGTCTGCACCTTTGACTGTAAACTCTGCAAATTTTTAATGACAGTGTCTAATTAGTCAGCTCTATCGTAGATTAAATGGTAATTCACAGGTCTGCAAGCTTCAAAATATTTGGATTTTATTACTTAATTTTCATTTTAAGTATTACAAATCAGTGAAAGTTTTTAGTGTAATGAAATAAAGAATCTGAGATGGGAAAACCAAAGTATAATATTATGTGAATTAATGTAACATTTCCAATTTATAGAGGGGCAAATTGGATCTGTGTTCTACGACAGAAGAAAAGTCTCCTAGATTTTGGACTCCTCATTAAATTGTTTCAAACATGTGGGTATTTTTGTCTTGCAGCTGCGCCGCATGCAAGAGATGATTGCCCAGATGCAAGCCCAAATGAGGATGAAGCCTGGTGATGATTGAGAGGCCTAATATCTAGGTCCATCAGGTATGACTTTTCTGACGTTTACTTTTTGACATAAGATTTTCACAATGATTACTTTTAATATTGCACTTTGGACTTGCTTTTACAGTACTTAGAAATTGAGTGTGGGGGTTTTTGTTTGGGTTTTTTTGTTTGTTTTTTTTTGTTTGTTTTTGGTGTAGAGTAGAAAAAAGGTCTATGCAGATGTTGCATTTCCAGCTGTTTTTAAGGCTTGTAAATGCTTATTTCAGTGCTTTGGTTTTGGATCATCTGGCTTTGTTGCTGTTAGCAAAAGCTTCTCAGAAAATTGACTATATATAAACAAAAGTTAGGGTGTTTTGGGTTAGGTTGCTGAGTTTACAGCAGTTTTTGTTTTGTTTTGTTTTCTTTTGAAAGAGTCAAACAGAATTTTAGACAAACTGGCTATGTGTACTGACTAGAGACTCTTGATGCCCTCTGTGATATACTAAGTAGGATCAAAGTGAGTCAAGAAAAAAAATTTTGTAGAAATTATTCATGCTTTCTTTAGAACGCAGTTCTTCTGGCATAATTTTTCTTTTCAGTGCAAGAATAAATAGCAGAATGATATGAACAGTCCTGTTGCTTAATACTTCAATTTAATACTCTCGTGTTTGCTGGTCTCCTGGAATGTAAAGCTTGAATAAAATGGATTATATTATCCCTTATGACCTTGTGGCAGTTGCCAACATTCCAAGCCTAAAATAAGGAGATTTTTTGTTGCCTTTATTTGAACCTTCAGTCTTCCTGTTTATATTAATAAATAAATAAATAAATTTTAAAAAGAGAGAGAAAAAGTCTTCTAAGGAGTAAACTTGTTCTCTGGATTCCTATTTAAGCAGATGTTGATGGTTTTACTGGAATGTGGACTGTGATCTTTGAGTGAAAGTAGTTAAGTGGAAAAAATAATTCGGATGCAGGTTTTTTACTGTCACAATTCCAAGTTTTGCAGATAGAGGAGTCTTCACATCATGTCTTCTAACTTCCATACTAAGATATGTTTTCCCAGGGCTGGAAATCCAAACACTGAGTTTTGTGGCTGACCATACAGTCTATGTGATAGCAGTGTCTGACAGAGCTCTCTCTTCCCCAGGCAGGAGCTGGTAACTGTGTGGCCTATTCAATATTTTAGTTTGAACTGAAGGTCCCAAGTGTTCATGGTGGCTTTGTTTATGATACAGCCAAACACTGCTTGTGAAAATTACTGTTTGATTAAGGAAACCTTATGTACTGTAAATGATTACTGTTTTTTAAAGAAAAGGAGCTCAGTTCTTTCTGCAGCTTACAAATCACACTTAATCACAGGGCATCCTTTAAACTGATACTCAGTAAGAAAAAAAATCACCTTAAATTTAACAGTTGTTGCTTCCAGAGCATAGGATGGCCAATTATAAAATATATATTAAAAGCTTTTTCTTCAGTTTCTAGATAGTGGATTTGCTGTGAAATCAGGGTCTGAGGACTAATAGGATGCAGTATACCCACTGATGGTTATCCAGTCCTAGCACCAGAATTCCCTGTGTTTCACAGCTTTTGCCAATCCTGGATATGGTATTTATAAAAACAAATCAGGGCATGGTTTGTCCCAGGCTGAATTTGCATCCATGGAGACATAAGTAAACAGAGTTACGAGCATGCTGTGTCTGACTTAAAAGTTATTTTGTAGCTGCTTTATGTTGCTAGTCTGGAATACCTCTTGATCGACTGAATTTGTTAAGCAGGAGAGCTTTGCAGGTTTAACTAAGTGTCCGCATGATCCTGTTGTGATTTAGTTAGAACAAAGTCTTGGGAAAATTAGTTGGTCTGAAATCCTGAGTGTGTACAAATTTGAAAAGGATTAGAATGAGATCTTCACTTGTGGAGGTCCTGCAGTTTCTTTGGAATCTGCTAAACTGCATTTCTGCAGATGCTACGGAAATACTGGTTGATAGACTGTTTTCAGGAAAGAGTTTTGAACTTTTTTGTTAACCTTGAAATGTTGATTGATAGACTTAACATAATTTGTTGGCAGAATGGCACTTGCAGAACCTGAGTGTTGCTGTAGGATCCTGTCAGCATGTTGAAGTGAAAACTCACCTAGAAATCAGCCTTGGGGAAATTTCTCTCATGGTAACTGACTTTTACTTTAGCAGGAATGACTTTTTCAACCTCCAGCATCAGGTATATTTGGTTTGTTTTACTGAACAAACTCTTTCCAGAGAAACCAGGAAACGTGTAATTAACACAGTAGTTAGAAGAACCAAACTGCCAACAAATTTAATATTAAGCTTTTTGTTCTATGGTAGCTTATCTCTCAGGTTCTAGTTTTATGAAGATTTAGAAGGGTCAGCTCTGCCACTGAAACCACAGCCTCTTCTCCAGTTGCTCTTTTGCACCCTTTGTGCTGAGAAAAATATATATCCTTATAGATAACTTACATGAAAATCAACATTTTCACTCTCTTTATTTTGGATAAATCATTATTTATTAATTTTCTTCAAAAGTCCCTTAAATATTTTTCCCCTTCATAAAGCACAGATATGAAGATATTTTGGGAAAAGTATGTTTTAAATATCTTTGTAGATATGAGCTGGAGTGTAAACAATAGGATATTGAAATACGATACCCAAATAGGTGAACTACCCACTTATAGTTTCAGATGGATTTCAGCGTGGGGAGAAGAGTGCTGAATGTTTTGGAGGTTTCTGGAAAGACTCTGGTATTGCATAATGGTTAAGAATTCAGATCCTTGCCAAAATGCTGATGAGTGTATTACAAAGTGGTACACAAATGGGACAACTGGAAGGTCTGGTTTGCCTAATCCCATGTGAATTTTTAAGATTTTGTGGAAGGAGCAGTGAGAGAATTAACTTCAAGCAGTTTCCTTTTCTAGGCTTGAGTAGGGGAAGCATAAGGGGAGTGACAAAGGCAAAGATTATACAGAGGAATATGCTCAAAGTTTCCAAAGAGAATGGGCAGATTTCTTGCTGTGGAGCAGTGGAAACCTAGAGTGTAGTGACAACCAGCACTGGTGGAGACTGGGTTAGAAGTAGGAAAGGAAGATGGTTTTTGGAAACAGTAGTGACCATTGTGCCAACTGCAGTTTTTGACAAAAGCCTGTGAGTACAGACTTGTTCTTCATGG
Source organism: Florisuga fusca (assembly GCA_038090715.1). NCBI lineage: Eukaryota > Metazoa > Chordata > Aves > Apodiformes > Trochilidae > Florisuga > Florisuga fusca. Next base: position 7,779,837 of record JAAWXA010000024.1, on the reverse strand, counting down.
TGGTGATTAAGAGCAGCCCTAAAAAAAGTGTGTTAAACTATACTTTTGTCTGTTCCCTCCAAACATTTCATAGCTTCTGTGTACAAACAGTGCATGTGGAGATGATGGTAGCAGTCCATGTGAAGCATGATAAAGACTTCAAGACAAGATTGATTTTTCAGATGTTTTTTATTTAAAATGCAAGATGCTGTGTAAGGTGTAGGACTTCTTATATTTGACAATTCAAATAAAGAATTGAAGAGGAAGGAGGTGGAGGAGTGGAATAGCTTACCAAAACCTAGAACAGATTTAGATTTATTTGGACACTCCGATACAACATGCTTTTGAAATAAACCTGCAGTAATTCCAACAGCAAATTTACTAGTTTCTCAAGCAGTCCATTGCAGATAGCAACTACTATGAGAAGCTGGAGTTATTTTTTCAAATGCAATGGTTATTGGTGGGTGTTTCTTCCCTTTCCTTCTCTGCTTCTGAAAGTGTACCTCTTTGCAATCTATTTTCCTCTTGTTATTTTTTTAAATCTGGATTGTCTATCTTCTACTCAGCTTCAAGATTGTACTGGGACAAATTAGGAACAGAGGCCAGGCTGTAGAAAACAGAAATAGCCAGCTGGAAATGTAGTTGTGGTTAGGGAAATGTGTTCAGAAAATAAGAGAAACAAGCATCTTGCACTTGAAATATCTGTAGGATGTTGAAAATTCTTTCAGTACAGCTCATGATTTCCACAATTATTTTGAAGTGTCCCAAGCTCACTGACATTGTTCTGATTCTTGATAAGAACTGTACTAAAGGAACCAAACAGCTAGTTCTTTCTACCAATGAATTGACATCATTTAACAGAACAACACAAAGCATTGTCATAGCAACCAGCCTTTTAAAACGATGTTGCTGAATGCTGGATTGATCTGATGAGAAGTGTCATTCGAGGAAGTAAAGATCATGTTGTAGTTTTTGGCAGCTGAAATTGAGAGCTTAGAGAATGTGGAGCTTGGGCAAATGTGCCACATTTGGAACAACTGCCTGGCACTGCCAGTGGATGCTTCTTTGGCTAGAAAATAAACAAGAGGAGCACCATCGTTCTCCAGCTCTTTGCAATTTTTCTGACTGGAGCTGTTCAGCAAACATGGATGGACTGGCACAGGCTTTTGTTTTCCTTAGAGATTAACCTTCTGATAGAAATTGTTTTTTTCTTTGCTGCTGTACAAGTGAAGTGCTGAACTTGTGTGGCTTCATAGGACCTCAAAGTTAACTTGTATAGAAAGATCTTAGAGCCACCTTGTTGCTGGTATTGACCTCTGCTTGTGTGTAATGGGCCAAAGGCCAGGTGGCAGAGTTGTGTTATGTTTTTTAGACCTTGATTCATAGAAAAATACTGCTTTCATTTGAATTTGTTAATTTAAAAATATCTTTCATCTCCCTGTTAGTCCATCCTGCTCTCAGTTGGTGAAACAGTCATGTTCCTGGGCTCCAAGCAGAACATAATAAAAACTAATGTACTTGGATTGTGACCTTGACCTTTGACAGAAAAGAAGTTTTTCTGAAAGGAAAAAGGTAGTACTTTTAAAAAACTGTATTCTTGAAATAGTTGTACAGAAAAAATATGTGCCATTAATATGATACAGAAGTCTAAAGCATCAGTCAGGTCTGTAACCTCCTGTACATAAATACTTCCAGTCTTCTGGCTCTTAAAGCATCTTGCTTGGATTTTTATCTGCATTTTCTGAATGCAAAATTTCCAGGAGTTTGTTCTGTAAGGAAAATTCTCTTCTAGGAATAGCAGTGTGTAATTTCTGACACTGTAGGATTTAGGCATCTTGAAATGCACATTCCAACTTGAGACCTGTTTCCAGAACTGCCATGATTATTGGGGAGAGAGAAGCAGTCCTACCTCCAAAACCACTACTTTTCAGACATACAAGCTTTCCAAGGAGTGACACAATGTTTGTAAAACATAAAATTAAAAAGACAAACACCCACAGCAAGTTTTTTTTATATTTTCACACAGTTGTCCAAACTGTATATAAAAAAAAATTGTAAATGTACTTAAAAAAAAACAATTGCAGATGAACTAACACAAATCAAATTTTTGCCATATGATCCCAGAGAACAGAACATAGAAATGTGAAATTTCTAACAGGTCACTGCAGAAGTCTTGTTCTGTGGGGAAATGTCAAGGGTGAGTGGAAATATATTTATTTGCTTTTCATTAATGTGTTGATGCCTTGGGAAAGGTGAAGTCTGCAGTGCAGCAGCTACAGTGGCACCTTGTACTCTGCCTCTGAGAGGCTTGATTACCCAGGAGTGACACAGTTGACATATTCCACCTCTTCCTCTGTCTCAGAGGCACACTGCTGCATCCAGTACAGCTGTTGGATGCATAGGGGTTGCAAGGAGTGAGGGGAGGTGCTTGCTGCCAGAATTTCTGGCAGACCTGAGGAGTGGAGTACACAGACCTAGATCTATGCCAAAGCCTGCCAAGGTGTCATGAGGGACCTGAAAATGCTTCAGGGCACTGTTTGCAAGATAAACATTTTTGGAAGAGCATTTTTTAGAGATGTTCTAGAGCTTGGAGCTTGTTATGTCTTGGTATGACTCAGGGGATACTAATATATAAGCATATTTCATTAACTTAAACATTGGAAAGGAATTTAAAGACCAGTTTTGTCATTTAGTGTGTACTTGACATTGCTATGGGTGAGTATAAAGTGTTGCTACAGACTAGCATGAGGAAAGGGGATGAACTTGTAACAATGGAGTCAACAGAAGATGACAGCAACATCAGAAAGCCATTGTATTAGGGATGTGAATGACAAAGTGAGTCAAAACTGGCTAACATCAGGACATTAGTGTCATCCAGTACTTATTTTCTTTGGGAAGATGCCATTTCTCAAAGCTTTTGGTAATGATTGGACATTCAAAAAGCTGTAGCTGCAGCAGAAAAGGAGTGCTATTTGAAGAAAAAGAATTTAGGTCAGTGAGAAAATGTAACTGCTTATAAAACAAATTTCTCTCATTAGGAATTCGGAAGTGTAAGTGGAGAGATGTCAAGTTGTCCTGCATTATAATGATGTTCTGGGAAGCAGCTGAGGGGGAGGCAAACCCATTCCTTCCCAAGGTGTTTGAAACCTTTACAAATGTAGGATTCTGAGCTATCAGAGCATGGGCACTGGGGGCAGGTGTGTGTAGTGCTGGCTCCAATACAAATGAAGCAAGTTTTCTTTTAGTGGCATACTGTAGAAATGTATTACCTTTCTCAAGTAAAGGTATGAATTCACATTGCAGACATTGATTATAGCTAGGAATTGGTGAAAGAATAAGGTTAGTCTGATACAACTGGAGATTCAGTTTGTAAAGAACAGTATCACCATAATGTAATATAAAATACTGTCTCATAAGGAGATCAGGAAGAGCAGTGAAATAAATCCACACTGAAAATGCACAAACATAACATAATGTTCTATGAGTATATAAAATGCAGATATTGTGTTGCTGATGCTGGTAACACCAGAGCCTTCATGTTTATTGCAAATTCCACTCTCTTTGCGAGTCTGAAGTATCAGTTATGGTCACTTCTTGAGGTATTTTCTGTAACAGATGAGAGTTAGGCAAGCAAGGACATAATTTCTCTTTCATACTTGAAGCAGCAGTTTAGCAGAATAGGTTATTTTGAATGTGAAGATTGAATCTGGTCAGCAATGAATGGATTGTGCCTTTAAAGTCTGAAAATTGGCCTTCTTGTTCTGGTTGTTATGGGAAGTGATGGTCTCCTTAAAATGTTAAGTAATTGTGGTATTGAAACAATTCCCACTGGGAAAACGGTGAAGAACAAAGGACCCTGTGGTCAGCTTTTCTTGCTGTTATCCCAGCTGACCTCAGCAAGTAAGGTCTGGATGAGTGTTGCCCTGTACTTCACAAGTGCATTGACACAGTAGTGTTTTCTAGGGTCATTCTTTCTACCATCCAGATGAATGTTTAGATTAAGCTATTTTCTTCTTGTCAGGAATGAGTATTTTTGGCACTGGAGACTTTGAGGTGTCTCCTGATTTTTAAATGTGACATGGCTTCTTCAGAAGGGCCCAGTTTTCAGGGAAAGCTGGAATTCTGTTCTCTTTGTAGCAACCTTTTCAGTTGGCAAGTAGCTATAGAGACATCCGAAATTGGTATTTATTTTTGAAATTACAGATCATTATCCTTCAGCCCCATGAATACTGCTGTATGAATGCTTGGAAGAATTTCGTTTGCTTCCTGTTTTACCTAAGCAGTGTCATAAGAGTTGTTTGTGCATGACATCAAGCTTGCTGCTTACTTTTGACCCTGTTGAGAGAAGTGCTTTTCATTTGCCTCACCAGCAGCCATGCAGGCTGTGACTGAAGTTGGTTTTTTGTGTGTTTTTGTTGAGATGAGCTGTAAAGCAGTTCTGATATTCTTGTAGAGAGGGAGGTGTGGGTGCAGGTGCTGAAGGAGGTATGTAACTAGAAATAGATTCTCATTTATGTCTAATAAAATATTTGTAATAAATATTTGGGGCCAAACTGCCTCTGACTCAGCTGTTGCAGTTCTAATGCTGGTCCCTGTGATGCAGCAACTGAATTGTCCCATTCCCTGGATTGCTTGCTTTGCTTGGAGGGCCTTGGACTGCCCCAAATGCTGTGATGATGCTGGGTCTTTGTTCTTTCTAATGTTTTTTGTTCTTCACTTTTGTTCCAGCAGTATACACTTCTCTAAGTGGATGGGTGCTCTCTTTTCTTTGACCGAATGGTAACGTTCAAATAGAAAATGTGGATGCCACAGACCAAGACCTGCGTTAAAACAAACACAAAGTCTGAAGATTGTGTTGTAAACTGACTTGTTTTATATATTCAATGTTAATCAAGTTATATTGTATCTTTTTTTATTCTTTTGGTAACACTGTCTTCATACTTATAAATGTGGTTTTATTATCCTTGCTATACCCTTTTATACCAAAACTGATAGGTACACTGTTTGGATTAGTCGTTGTGATCAAGGAGTTAATTGTGGTTAGGTTATTCTGAAGTTTTGTGATTAAAACTAAAAGACATTGTGGCCTGTTTACAGTAAACTTACCTGTGTTTGCACAGTATCATCACTTTCACTTGCCATTTTAAGTCATTGTGTATCATATCAGTTTTTCATAACTTTCTTCATGCTTTGCTTAATTTTGAAGCTTCATCTCTGGTGATTTATACTTGTGTTGATGTTTGAGAAAATGTACATGACACTGATTCACCAGTGGTGCAAGCAAAGAAGCTGACTTCTCTAAATCATCGTGCCTTAACATACCATAAACACTGCACGCTAACAACGTCTGTGGATGCCTCTGAAGATTTCTCTTCAGGTCTCAAGTATTGATTGGAAGAATTTCTGTCACAGGCATTTTTATCTGTCAGCTGAGTGATGGCATGTACTGAACGTTTTAAGTACCATAACACTTAATTTTCATGGAAGTTTTGTAATAAACTGTATGAATGTGGAAAATGTTGAATTTTGGGGTGGTTTTTTGATGGTTGTGTTTTTGGGGTTTTTTTGCATTTTGGCTTTTTTAAGCTAATCTATCAAATGTTGTAATGGTGTCATGTACTGTGCATGTTCAAAGAAATCATGATACTTACCCTGGGAAATGAAGGAGTTTTCTAGGATTTGTCTATATACAAGCTGCTTTGATTTCATTTCAGAACAACTTTAAAAGTTAGATAGCAAGAGTTTGCATCCACTTTGTTCATTAGGCACCTTCTGACATCTTTTAGTGAAGTAAATACTTTGGAAACTGATCACACACCTTAGTTTATCAGCTCATGAATGTTGGAGTTTCCTTTCTGTCGTTACTGAGTGCATACCTCTCTGCATGCTTTTGTAGTCTTGCTGGTATAGAAGTGAAAGTTATTTTGCAAATATGGGAATGAGACACTTTGTCTTCTGTACAAAAGTGGGATGTCTTTCATGTAATGATTAGCCCCAGATTTGCAGTCTAGCAATGAGTGTTTAATCAGGGTAGGAATAACAAATGATTTGCTTTACAGGGATGGGGGTTTGTTTTGTGTTTGAACTGCATAAAGTGGATGTAACATTGTTTTCTCAGAGGCTGCTATAATGAAGTTGAAAGAAGTGGAGTGAGAGATGTGTTCATACAAAGTATCTTCAAGTTTTTGAAGATGTTAATTTGTCTGTGGAGAGGGCCAAGGTGAGAGATTCAACGGTAAACATTTTCTCATTAATTGTGTGGCATTATGTGCACCTTTCTTCTTGTTTTTCTTCTAGAATTTTGCGTCATATTTTTCAACCTTCTTAAAATTATGTTGTCTGTTTGTGCTTGTGGAAGTCAAGACAGCCACACCCCTCTTGTGAAAGCAAGACTTCAGGTACATACATGAGTTATGTATAGGATTAGCTCTCTGAATAAAGGTAGCACAAAAGGTTCCTCTTTCAGAGAAAACTAGGACAATGGGGAAGCAGGCTCTCCAAAACATTTAGTCATTAACCTTACAAATGGAGCTTCCCCACCTCTTTTCAAAGCAAGGCATCTGAAGTCACTGTTCAGTTCTTGTGTGTGAAGCCTCAGTGAACAGGTTTTCATTAGCAGATGCTGATTATGGATTGATAAACTCTGCCTCCTCCTGGCTTGTGAATTCCACTTGGAGATTTTCGGGGCAAAATCTGAAATGTATTGGGATAATAGTCTGTAGTATTGCTGTACTGCTACCATACCTGGCTGCTTTCCTTTCAGTGTAGCTTAATTTTTATGTTTCCTACGACTTGTTTGATGTTGTCTGATACATCAGTGTTGTGTGATCTTCAGCTACAACTTGGTTTTGCTAAAATATTTCACAGCTTAGCTGGAGAACATTTATTTGTTAAGCCCAGTCTTTGCTACTGTGAAGATCTCTGGAGAGAGGACTCTGGGTAAAGCCTCTTTTCTGACCTTGCCTTTCCACTCCTGCCTCTCAGCCGTGCTGGGGCCATGGAAGACAAGTCGTTTCTTCTGAATTCCACCCTGGCTTTCTCTGGGCTGACACTTCCCAGCACTGGGACAAAGTGCCGACGTCATTAGTTTAACAACTGTTCAGCAGGATGAAGGATCAAGTGGTTGCAGTCTTTTTGGTCTTCATTATATTTAAAAACTCTGGCAGATGATAAAGCAACATATGAAAGGTTGATTGGCTTGTTGGTGCCTTTAATTGTCAAATAGAGTCTGTAATGGTCTCTGGCTCTCTAGCATTTAAAACCAACCAAATATGCTGACAGTTACCTGATTTATTTTTTTCTGATGCTTTGAATCAATGGTAAAAGTAAGCTCATGATGAGTTAATGTGTTTTGGTTTTGGTTTTTCTGGTCTTGGAAGTGTCTCCATGTTTTGATATGGGCGTTGCTTTGTATGAGAAGGTGGAAGAAATCTCAAGATAAATGCTGTGATGGCTACAAGGAATTGAAAAGTTAGTGTGGCATCAGTGTCAGTTGTATTTCAAGTGTCCTTGCATTTGAGCAGCTGTCACTACACCAAGTTTATCCTGCCCTGTGTTAGGAAGAGTTTCACATCTGATTATTTACCTGTCCTTGAAATGTGGAAGATGTATCCTCTCCCTGCAGCTGTGCAAGTTGGGGAGGTGATCTGGGTGTCCTGAGGCTTCACCCACCTTCTCTCTTTGCTCCCTTGTTCCTGAGTTGAAGTTCCTATGAGCTGTTCTTAAATGATGTGCTACTAATACCTCCTGAGTCTTTCAAATGCGTTTGAGTTGCCTCCTGCCCTTCCTTTTAAAGTTACATTGGCAGCTTTTACCTAAAGTAACTTTCCATATCTCCTTTAAAATATTCTCATGGAAACAGAGCAGCACACATTTCTGCTTGGTCTCGGTATGATTCAGGACTTCCCACTGTATTTTGAGGTGCTAAATCTGGAAGCATACTACCTATTTATTCCATTTGTGTTTGCTTTTTTGAATGGTGCATTTCTTCTCTCTGTCGGCAAGCAGGGAGCCTTCAGCGAGGTGTGCAAAGGCACGGGTCGGGGTGGAAATACCCGTGTGCGTTGAATGGGCCCTGGCGGGCAGGAGCCGGTTCTGGGGTGGGTCCCGCAGCCCCCGGCCCCGCAGCCTCGGGGCGGGCGGAGGAGGGCGGTGGGNTGTGTGTGTGTGTGTGTGTGTGTGTGATGCAATCAGATGACACCGACAGGGGATTTTTTTTTGTTTGTTTTTGTTTGGTATTTGGAGGGGTTTCAGGTGTTTGACAGGAGAGGAGGAATTCTCTGCTAAGCTTGAATGTCTAGGTTACAGGTTAGCAGCAGAGTCTCATGTGTTCCTTCATCAAGATGTAGGCAATGTCTGCTGTAGGTGGAAGAGCTTTTCTGTCTCACAAGGGAAGCAATGAAGGTGATGGTTAGCCCAGCAGGACAGTGAAATGGGTCCCTGCAGCAAGGAGAAGTCCACCCATTCCCACCTTAGCTTGTACTTGCCTTTGGGTCCAGCCTTTCACTCTTAGGGGGCTCTATTTCCTTATGTAGCAAACAGCTTACCTGGCAAGACAGTGGTACTGCACAGCCTTTGTAGACCACAGAAAAGCATTGTAGCAGCTTAGGCATTCACCTGGCCACTGCTGGAGATAGTGTTTGGCTGTGTAATGCAGACTCAGGTATTGTGAAAGACATCCATGCATTTTTGTGAGCTGCTGATTCCAGTGATGAGAGGAACAAAGTAAATCCAGGGGTAACTGGGTAATAGGGTAATTTATCCCAAGCTACTTAGGGTTTTGCTAGTATTTAGTTGTTATTTGTGACTATTGCTGTTAATTCTTGTTTTGTTTCTGGATGAAAACAATCCAGAATGTGTTCTGAAATTGTAGAAAATTCAGTGTAAGCTGTGAAATGGAGGGGAGCTTGGTGACACACACCCTGCCCCCTTCCCCCCAGCATGCTGTCCTTTAGTTCATTTGTTTATAAGTGAAGAGGGAAGCAGGTTATTTAGAAGGCTTCTTTTCTGTTCGTTCCCCAGGGGAAGAATTGAAGTAGAGATCAGGGTAATCTGTAGATATTATCATAATTCCTGAAGGCCCTTATCATGCTGCATAGGCGAAAGTGGGCTGGAGTCTGTACCCCAAAGAGTTCACATCTGCAGGAGATCCTAGCATTCTCCTGGGGCAGAGGAGGTCTTTCCTCAAACATGTGGGTGTGTGCACGTTTATCCACATATCTTATGCTGGGAGTGTAGAGTGGGTCTTGCATGACAGAGCATAGTTCATTATGAATTTCTGCCAGCCATGTTCCTTGTGGATGGTGGAGGGAAACCAAGCTGTGAATACAAAGCGATCTGTTAAAATTCAAGTGAACATACAAAACCACAAATGATCTTTACTTAGCATCCATTGAGAGCAGGTGTTTCCTTCCTGTTCTGCCTTGTTGTTCCACTCCACTCATGTCTGGCAGCAGGTAGAAATTTAAAAGGTTTATTAAAGTGTGATTCTTGTCTGAACTAATTTTTCAAAATTTATTACAAGAGCTATTTTTTAATAAATAGTTGAGAAAAGAAGTGAGCTTCCTATGAGGGCAGTATAATAGATTGCATGTAAGTAGGGAAGCCTTCTGTAAAATCTTAAGAATACTGGTGATTTACTGAGTCCAAAAAATGTGATGTCAGAAAACATGTATTTATTTTCTTTCATAAGGAAGTCAGAGCTGAGCCATTGTCTGGGTCCAGGAAATTTGTTTTGTTGGTTAGACTCCTAATTGCTCCCTTTTGTGAAGAGAAAATAACGGTAGATTCCCAACCTCTCTGATTCCCAAGGAATGATCTCTTAAAGGGTGTATTTGGATCTGAACTCATGTGCCAGTGAAGTCAGTGGAGGTTTGATACTGCTCTGCATAGACAGATCATCCATCTTCCCAAGGGGAAGGGTTGTGGTTTAAGACCCTGGACTGGGGGAAACCAGTTTCTGTCCTGAAGCTGTACAGCAGGTTGTCTGGTGAGAACAAGCTCCTCAGTCTCATTATGCTGTGGTTCAGCACCTCTTAAAGAGGGATGATTTCTCTCCTTGCAATTTGTACACCACTGGAATGCTAAGAGGGATTTGTGTGGTGACGCTGGGTGGGCAAATGAAGCACTAACTGACATCCCATGTGCAGAAGAGTAGGCCCTGTGTTAGGGGAACTTAGCAATTTGTTAAAAAGAGTATTGACTTGAGAACCAAACAGGGCAAGTGCAGTGGATGGATGTTCTGCCAAAGCCCGAGGTGTTGCTGTGGGAGGAGTACAGGTGGAACCTCCCAGATAGCTAGTTAAACTGGAGTCTCCTGGCACACTCTTTCAGAACATGCCTCCTTGCTTGTGGTGCTGGTGTGTGTTTGTTTGGGGTGTTACCTTGCTGTGTCTCTGAAGCTAGCTCCTGCTCACTCAGGCCACTGTCTTGTGTTCTTTGAAGTTGCTGTTTCTTTTTAAATCAGGAAGATGGGAACCTCTCCTTCACAAGTTGATCTCTCCCCACCCTATCAACTTGCAAAGTTGTCTGGGTGTGGGAGCAGAGACTACCTGGTGGATCCAGTTCTTTCAGTGGGTTTGAAGGTACAGGGCTGTGCCTTTTGTATTCATCTTGGACCTTTTTTCTACTTCAGCATATTTTGGGGTCGTCTCCTTGTCAGTAAAAGTATATGTGGTGGGGCACTCAATATAGAGAAGAGCAGAGATGACTTCCATCTAAAATGACAACTGTGCCAACATAGAGCATTATTTTAAGGTCAACCTTCAACCTTAGCCTCGCCTACCAGAGGGCATTGATTGATGGATGGAAATCCCTCAGTTCCCTATTAAAGTGTGCCTTCTCCTAGGCTCTACTGCACATTTGGAGAGAGAAGTTCAGATGTGCAACCCCCTGAAAAGGCTGTGCTCTGCAGAGTGCAGGGATACCCAGGGTATTTCTAGTTCCTGCCCTTGACACACTGATGACTGCTCCTGGCAGGCAGCTGCTGATGACAAGAGCAGATTAAGAGTAGGGAGGAGAGGAGCTTTCTGTGTCTTGAACTGGTTGTGGATGACCTGAATGTCATTTGTCATTTCTGCGTAGATACCTACATGGTGAAAATTGAGTAGTTGAGTTTTATGAAATATGTGATGGAAAGTATCAAAGTATCACATGAGAGAGAGGTTCTCTTTCTCTCAGTGAAGAGAGGTCTTTACAGTGAAGACCAGGTCTTTACAAAATCACCTCAAAGTCTGTGCTGGAGCATCTTGGAGGATTTGTGCCTCTGTTGCATGTTAACAGCATTGCCATCTTTCACCTGTTTCCTTAAATTTTGAATTATAGTCATCTCAAGACTAAGGGAAAGTTCTTTCCTATGCCTATGCTTGTGCAGAAAAGCTAAGAACCTGGAAGTAGTACCACTGACTTTTTAATTTTTCACAGAGTTAAACCATTTATTTTATAGTTGTGGTTCTTTGAGTCACTGGGGGTGGCAATGTGGATCTGTCTTCCTGTGCTGTCTGTTGTGCATTAATAGCATTGCAGACAGGGTGATTGTGGTGAGGGTGTTTTTACTAGGAGAAAGAAAAATTATGTTTGCAGCTGGCAAGTGGGATATTTTGCCACAGCTGGATAGTCTCTCACTGTGTCATAGATCACCCTGGGTGAGGCTGTTTCTCTTTGACTCCCCATGTTAGTGTTTCTTCCAACCTCAGTGTTTTCCAACCCTGGTCTCACATCCTGGCTACCAAGATGCTCCTGCCAGAAAGGGAGTAGCAAACTAGTCACAGAATCTGGAGGTAAATACTGGAAACACTCATAAAGCAGCACATCTCTGCTTGTTTTTCTGATGTCCCAGTGTATCTTGGCCAGACGTAGCATAGGAGTGGAGGCTTTTACTTCTCTGTAAAATGCCTTGTGTGGTTCATTAATTTTTTTTGGCTGATTTCAGAAGACAGTGCTTATCCCTCCATCTCCAAACTGGGCAAGGGCTCAGTGCTCACAACAGTGTGTCAGAAGTTGGGTGTGACTGCAGCAGGTCAAGAGGTTCAGCCCTGACCATCCTTTTGCTGTGCATCTGTCTAAACAGTCCTACTGCAGCAGGCCCCCTGTATTGAACACATGGGCTATTCTGGGCTGGGGAGGAAAGTCCATCCTGAACATTGTGATTTCTTTTTGGATTTTTTTCCCTTCTTTGTCTGCTTGGCTTCTTGGAAAAGGAGGTCAGCACATGGGCTGCATGGTGAAATGGAACTGCTGGAGAGCTGGGCACGGAATCGGTCTGCTTCTGCTGTCTCTCTTCAATTATTTATGCTCCAAATGGATGAAATGGTCTTTAGTGCAGGGCAGGGGAGAGGTTCAGCCCTCCCTGTGTGAGTAGCAATCTGCAGTTTATGAAAAGGAGAAGTAAGTGTTTCCTGCGCAGGGATTATTGTCCCTTGGATTTCCCCAAACCGTGCAACTACTTGTGTGCAAGTCCAGAGTTCTGCTCTTCTGTGAACTGTGCAGGGCTGTTTTGGGCACATTAGCCAAATGGCTCAATGCAACAGATATTGTGGCCTGATCCTTGCTGATGTTAGTTAACAAAGTAAGAGCAACTTTCATTTAACCCCAAAAGGTGTTTGTGACACTTGCTCAACTGCTTGCTGGGTTGCAGCCTGCTGGGGCATTACAAATATAGCTCACAATTGCAGAGGTGAAAATGTTGCTCCCTTCTGAATGAAGGAGAAACCCAGAACCTGGATGCTTTTAGTCTCCAAAGTCAAGGAGCTTCTTACAACTACATCACTGTCCACAGCAGTGGCTCCTCTAACCCTCTTGCAGCTGCTGCTTCTATGTCCTGAAATCAAGCCTGGGGAGCTCTGCTCCATATTCGATACTTCAGGTGTTTCTTGCTGTGATGCTTCTTTGCTGAGCCAAGAGGGTTCCTCTTCTGTTGCTTCTCTTCCAGTTCAAGTGTCTTCTACATTACTTTTTTCCTGGATAGCAGAGCATGAACTGAACAGCACTGTCTTTGCCTACCTGCACAGCTTCCTTCCGTTTGTCCACTTCTTGCCCAAGGCAGAGATATCCCTGAGACAGTGAAACCACACAGAATAATTCTCTAATACTCGTGAAAGAAACATGTGGCATCTCTGATACATTGTGTGACTTCAGGTTTTTGTGAAGCCTACGGCAGTTGTCTCACAGCATACTGGAATTATTCCCATATGGGCTGGATTTTGCAGTGTGAGTGCATGTATGTCTGCAATGTGGTTAGCCTCGAAGCACGGGAAAAAAAATGTTTGTCTGCTGTTACACATTCTTTCTCTCCCAGAGAATTGTCCCTGGAGCTGTGAAGAGGGTTGCAGTCATCTTGTTTCCCACAAGGGTGTTCAGGAGCTGGATTTGTGAGTGGTGCATCAGAAGAGCTGGGATCAGACTCCACAGCGTTGCTCCTCATCAGTGTGTGGGGCCTGCTGTTCATCCACCACTTTGTATGGCAGAAACATTGTTTAAAGGGAATGATGGGTTTGTATGTGGAATGCTACCTCTAGGTAGCAACAAGTGAGAGAGATCTGTTGCTCCTGACTCAAGTAATTGAGTCCTTTCTGTTCTGGGGATGGCTAGGATAATACTCTTAATGCCTTCTCTCTTGTATGGGTGTATTTCTAGTACAGTAATTGACTTCTATTATAACCTGCTAAGATTCAGCTCTAGACTGCTGTACCTTCCCTTGGGCTGTTGCTCCCAGCCCTGCCCCATGTGGTTGGTAACCCCCAGAAGCATCACAGCAGCCACGTGCTGGAGGTGGCTGGGGGAAGATCATGCAGGATGGCTGCAGGGACTGTCTTACCAAGCAGAGCTTGGCTGAGTGTTGGCCAAGAGCTGAAGAGGAAGTGAAACCCTGCACAGGCATCTGCAGGGTGTAATGCCAACAGAGGGAGGAGAATTGTTTAGTTTCCGGTTTTAGTACAACTGTTGGCTCTTGAAGTCAAAGAAAAAAGAGAAATAGAGGCTGAGGTTCAGCTCTGGAAGCACAGTATAGGGATGCTTGGGACACAAACCTGTCTGGATGCAGCTGGGCAGCCTTCTGATTGCACCAGCCTGGTGCTGTGCCTTGGCAGCAAGGGCTGAGGAAGGCTCAGAGGTAATGCTCAGAAGTGCAGTGTGCTTGGAGGATCTTGGGCTGTGGTTCATGCCAGTTTGTGACTCTGAGGTGTGAGCCTGTGTAGTTGAAATCAGTCAGAGGTGGGAATTAATTGAAAGCAACTCCAATTTTTCACTTCTTTCAGATTTGGGCAATTTTTCTGCAGAGTGGCAGACTGCCTGACAGCTGGTGCCAGCACCAAAGTGCTCACCCTGGAGGTAGCTGATGGGGAGAGAGGGGCAGCACAGTGGCTGATCCATCCCTGTGGGCCACTGTGGGACCTGCACAGAGCAACTGTTCCTAGCCAAGGAGCAGGAGAGCTGGGGTCCTGAGGTCCTTCACTTGCCAGCTTTGTTCAGCTCAGCTCTTTGCTCGGCCTGGGAACTTTGGGAGTGCCCTGTTTGTTTTGAACCTTGTTATCAAGTGTGTCCAGGGTGTGTGTCTGGAGCTGGGATGGCCTGTCTCTGCCTGACCCCGCCCGGGGCAGCTGCTGCTGTTCTCCCAGAATGACTCCTGGCAGGGGAAGCAGGAGCAGGGAGCCCAGGCTGAGCAAATAAACCACAGGATCAAGAGTGCTAGCTCCTGGAGGCTGGCCATGGGGAGTGAGCCCGTCCCACTGACCTCTGGACAGTCTCAGTGCAGAAGCAAGGAAGGGAAAAAAAATCCACACATTTAGCTTGTGGGAAAAGAGGCTCCATGGTCTTGATGTCTTCCTGCTTTCTGTGAGGCAAAGCCCATGGTGGTACAGATGTGGTCTGGGCTTCAATGGCAATGTTTCATTTTTCTTTGCTCCAAGGTGCTTGGAACTGTGTGAACACATGAGAGCACAGAGTAGCCTTTTTACTGCTTTATTTTATATTACAATTATTTTTAAGATCACTTCCCAGGCAAGTCACTTCACTTTCAGCCTTTTGTAATGTCTTCTGGCTATTTCCTCAGTGTGGGAACTATTCTAATCCTGCCTGCCACACTGAGCTCATCTTGTTGCGATATGTACACACTTGTAGTCTCCTTATCCTGCAGTCTTGCATCCACTTTTATTTTCAAATAAATTACATATTACATTAATTATATATTCAGGTGAAATATGAGTCACAAAGCCATCTGCTATCTGCCTGCCCTACAAATATGGCCCCCTTGCTTGTGCTTTCTTTTAAATTTAAAGCTCTCCTGAGTCTCTGCGTTGGATATTAAGTGATGTGAAATCCTGGAAACGTAGATAAGCAGTATTGGAAATGCTCATCTGCACCAATAGTAACTTCCCTCTGTTCAGGGCCTGCTGTGAAAAATGCCAGGGAGGTTTATGGCTTTTAGGATGCTGTAGATTTTCAGAGGTTCCTGCTGCTCAAAGGAGCTGGTGCCAGCTGGGATCAGGCAGTAATGGAAGAAGCATCAGAGCCTTGTAGGAGCTGGTATTTGCCCTGTTTTGGAGTCACTGGGCTGAATCAAGGCAGCGGGGGTTAAACGTCAAGTGATGCAGCTGGCCTGCAGCAGAGCCTTGCTGCTGTGTTTGCACAGTGAGGAGAAGAGCAGGAATGTGTTATCAGGACAGCAAGGGAGATGCTGTCTGAGCTGATCTCTCATCCTGGTGGTGGTGCTTACAGTCCTGACTCTGCATAGATGGTTTCTGCAACACAGCCAGAGCAGTGCTGTGGAGCCCTTAGCTGGAGCACACAGCAGGGAAACTGCTCACATCTCACTCCCCAGATTAATACTTCTGTTCTTCATCTGCTTACTTTAAAAGGTCTCTCCTCCCTTTTAAAGGAGCCCTTGGCAGAGCATGTATTTATGAGGGAAGTGGATATCAGAGAGGACAGTTATTTAACATGACTTGGTGCTTTCACTGGGCAGTTAATCCAGGCACATGCTTGGGAAGGACTCCAGGTCCTCTGAGCAGCCAAACACTCTGGATCTGCTCCAGTCTGCCACAGCCCTGGGGCTGACACTTCAGGAGCTCAGACCAGGCCCCCAGAGGTGAGCAAGTTAGAGACATACTTTCTTTGTATACCCCAGTCCTGTCACATTGATCTGTTTGGGATCCTGCTAACCAAAACAGCAGCAGCAGTGTGTCCAAGTGACAAGAGGACACACTGCTGTGTGCCCAGGACCTCATCTGCCCCGTGCCATGGCACTCAGCCCACACCAGGTTCACACCATTTGACTTCACAGCAATTTAACTAAAGCAGAAGTGACTGGATGGAGCCCAGTGTTCCTGTTCCTCAGTGCCTGCTCTGTTCAGCCTACTGGTCCTCAAACAGAAGGCTGGATGCCATCTCGTAGCTGTGTGATGGCATTATTTTCAGCAGCTCTCATTAATGTCAGTGAAAGCCTTTCTGTTTGAGGTGGTAGGGCTGGTCCTCACCAGCTGCTCTGTGGCTCCAGCCAGTGCCAGGCATTTTGCTGTCTAGTTTGAATGGTCAGTGTCATCTCAACATCTCCCTGCTCCTCCCGTGGTCACACTGTCACGGGCAGGTGTCAGTCAATAGAAGAATTGTTCTCTTGGTAAACAAGTGCTGGTGTTGGTGGAGCTGCCCTACACATGGAGTTATTGATGAGGGATATCATGGGGTTTGTTAGTCTGAAAGCTTAATGAGCCATCTCGTGTTTCCTTGCAAAGTGTGTGGATGCTGCTTCACATGTGCTGTTCCTGCTGCACATTGCACTCTGGTCTGTTAGGCACTGAAGTGTGTCCCTGTGAGGCAGAGCTCACAGCACTGAAATAGGTGTTTTGGAGGACTCAGATCTCACCTTTTGTGATATGAATGACAGCTGAACATCCAGGCAATGTCTGGGTGAGCCTCTGTGCTCTTGCTTCCCCAGACACCCTGTGTATGCCTGAGGGCTGATCTAATGTGTGGCTCCAGTAAATCTGTTCGTGTTGGGCACCCAGAGTCTGTCTCCTAGGGGTTTAGGGCTTTCTCTTGATGACAAATAACTTTTTCTTTCTTATTTTTCAAAGAAATAAAATAATTAGAGCATCCACCCACCTCTTGGCTGGCATCCTGCAGTAAGAGGCCAGCATCTGTTTTCTCCAGTGGAGGAAAGCAGGTCTTGCTACTGATGTGTGAGGCAATGGTTTATAAATGAGCCTGAAAAAAAAATGGATTTCCCCACCTCTGGCAAAATTACATCAGGAAAATCACATCAAAAATTATTAAAACTGGGCCATGAATTTGGCCTGATGCTGTTATTTATCATGTACAGTGGGAATAGTCTGTTCCAGAGGTGCTGTGCTGCAGGTCCCAAGAGCTATTCATAGGTATGTAATCAGATTCTGCACCCCGTTCTTGTTGAAGGACCATGAGTGACTCTTGGCTGTCACTTGAACACTGCATGGGAGTGCTGTCTCTCCATTAACCTACTGACTGAGCTAAGTGTTCCTTGTCCTGCCCTGCTCTTCCCTCTTACTTATCTGGCTATTTCCTTTGGGTTACCTTGAAGGAAAGCACTATCCAGCAAATGCAATTTTTCTACTCCATTGCTTCCAAGTTCTTTCTGAGGTTGGGTTTTACTGTGGTATTGTGTGTCCAGCAGCCACAATGTTTATGGTTAAATGACTTTGTCTTCTCTAATATCTTCTTTAGTCCAGTTTTGTTTCCCTGACTTCCAGAAATCCACTATAATAGTTTTAAAGGTGGCATTTCCATGAACTCTGCTCTTCCAGGGCCTGCTGTATTAATCTCTCTCATCTTACATCTCATGCACTTTACCATTCTTGTTATTTTCAGAAGCCCAGAAAGAAATTGATTAAATCAGCAATACCACTAAAAAACCCACAAGAGCAAGGAGTTTACAATTGGCTGTTCCTGTATTGATGAGTTGCTATTAACAGTTTTGCTACAAGGCAAGTAGAGATTATATAGATAACTGAATGGATAAGCTTTATAGTGGAAATCAAGACTGAAATAGCAGCAAGACCAGTGTCACAGCAATGTTACCTGCCAATAACAGATACTGTCAAGAACCTGGTTTGTTCAATAGATAAACTGTGTTCCTGATGTAATGTCTTGAGTTACTCAGCTTGGGGCACTAAACTTTTGTGATTGCTTTCTTACTCCATTTTTCAGGGGAGAAATGGTTATTTTAAAGTGAAAAGTATTTTAGGAGGAATGGGGCAATGTGATTTAGAATGAGTGTCCTTTTCAAGATTTAGGGCTCTGGTCTCTGTTTCCTGCAGTCGAGTTGTGTGCTAAGGTTTGTTTTTAAAGCTGTGATTTTTGATTAGGAGAGAGGAAAAATGACACACACAGATTTGGTAGAAAATACCATCCTTGAGACTTTTGTCAGGCCACTAGCAGTACTCTGGGTCTATCCTGGTCAAACTGAGTTGCCTGGCTGCAGTATTTTATACTGGATTATCACTGGTGGGATTTGCCAGAATGGCAAAGTTGGGTTGTAAACCCCATGCCTTTTGGTGTAGACCGTAACAACAGCTCTGATGTTCCTTTTCCTAGTGCTAAGATCAGTAGGGCCTTGTGGCATGATGACAGGCTTATTGGGTGTTTGTGTGGTGGTGGTATCTATAAAGCCCTCTCCTGGGACACAGCCCTACAGCTTTGTTTTGTGCCAGCCCAGAACTGTGGGCTGTCCCTGCCCTAAATTAAGCAATTTTGCTTGCAGTGCCTCTGGGACCATCAGCATATATTCTGGATTAACCAAGGAGCTGACGTGTTCCTCTGATCCAGGTTAGTGGTGCAGAGATGAAAGACAAGAGGATCAAACATTAGCTTCCCCACAAAGGCCATTGTGAGATGCAGCTAATTTAAAGGCAGGTTTTTTTAGGCAATTTGCAGTAATACAAACCAAGGGGCAGCTTTGTTGAAACACGGTTAAAAATGTCCAAGTTGTTTGAGACGAACTAGGTACCTCCTGTATTTATATATATCTGGCTCTGTTGAGCAGCTTTGCCTCTGTTCTTCCCCCCCCATCACTCTGGCTTACTTAAGTTGCTGAGTAGCAAGAGCTCTCACAGTCTCCCTTGAGCAGGCTGCTGCAGAGGAATTTGCACACCTGGTGCCAGGCTTATAGTTGCCTTTCAAGTACTGTGGTCCATGGATTAGGTCCAGGAAAGGGGCTAGCAAAGGAAAATAACTAGGAAAATATGGCAGGAGGTAGGTTCCAGGCTGCTCTGAATGGCCCTTTTATCATTGTCTCAAAAAAATCAGTAAGAGCCGTAGCTCTGTGAAAACTGCTTTGAAAAGGATCACAGCCATGCTCAGGAGTGATAGACCCACTAACATTTTGGCTTCTTTACTGAAACAGAGACTTCTGCAATGATGCTTCTTTTGTAGGGGCTTTGGCAGAGATCTTTTATTGTGGATTAGTGTTTTTAATACGTCATTGTACTACTTCTTTTGAAAATTGACCTCTTTATCCTCCACCAAATGCCTCTTTAAACCCCTCTCATGTGAGGAGTTAGCTGGTGGGTGGTCAATGTGTGTGACACTGACTGTGCTGCTTTCTGACTGCTCTGCATGCCCCTTTGGGGCTGGGATTGCCTTTGTGCCCTGGTTCAGCACGGGGATGTGCTCTCCTAGAGTTGGGAGATGATTGCAGTCCAGTCCATGGGTGACAAAGCTGGGGCTGAAGTGCTTGGCAGTGCCTTGCCCTGAGGCTGGATGGATGCTTCTGCATCCCATGTGCTGCATCCCCTTGGCTTCACTGGACTCATCACAGCATGAAAAGCTCGTGCAGGCTTTGCTATTGCAGATCTCTTACCTTTTGCAGCGTTGATAATTGAGGCCATTCTTGCCTGGTTGAACTCCTCCTGTGTCCTGCTCTTTCTGGATATGCCAGTGACATGGGTGGCAGGGCAGAGAATTTGAGAAGTGCAATGAAGCAGCTCTTTGTTATAGGAAGAACATCTGTTTTGATTGGGCTCCCTGCAGTTTGGGAGTGGGTGCTTTCACCTTTAAATTCCAACTCTAAGACTCTGTGTAAACAGTGAAATAGGACCTTCTCCCAGGGGAACAGTTTATATAGTTAAATCTAAGTATTACTGGAAAAGGAAAATATAACCTTCGTCATCCCTAACTCTGCCAAGACACTGGTGTCCTTACAGTCTGTGGAATTCCTTTCCATAGAGGAAGCCTGGTTTGCCTGGGAAGTGAGGTTTTTCTTGAATTACATTACTTTCTGTTACTTTTAATACACTGATGATTTCACATAATGTCTTCCATATCCTCAGCTCTTGCTGTCCAGAATATTCAACAGTCCCTCAGTGAATTTTTCCAGACTATAATATTGGAAAATATAGGGTGTAGTTTTGAATGTCTACCTGTATGGTATCTGTGAGTTCCTCAAATACAGTACAGTCTGATTCTTAAGCTGCCCTGCTTGAGGCCTTTGCTTTCATTCTGATTGGCTTTTACCTGTATATTGAGCAATTTTAAAATAATTAAAAAGTCAGAAAACCAAGAATGCCTATGAAGACTGTGGGAGCATTAGTGCATGCCTGCTCTCACTTGCAGGATTATTTACGTGCAGTTGTTTGTAGTCAAAATGGCTGCACACAAGGAGCAGCTGAGCACTGGAGAAGTGTGGAGCTTACAGCAGGCAGGAGTCTTCTACAAACTGTGCTGGGACAGACAATGTGGCTCAGAGCTCTCTAGGGTGTCTGGGTGCAGGGTGAAGAGCTCAACCCTTCCTGAATGCCTTCCAGCCCAGATCCTCAGGGCTCGGCAGGCATTGTTGGCCCAGTCAGGACAGGTGTGGGTGTAAGTAGTGAAGTTCTCCCCGGTGCTATTTTAGAGGTGGTAGAACTGAAGCTCAAGACATAACACATCTGTCTAGAGGCTTTTCTGTCTGGAGGCCATGGTTTTTAGGGATACGTGACAGCTCCTTTGAGGAAAGAGTGGCTTTGCTCCTCTGTGAGTCAGTCACGCCACAACTGAGGCTTCCCAGAGGCATTTGAACCTCAGGAGTCCCTTAGCCCAAATGTTCAGCTTCAGACTTGTTCCTTCCATGTAGTGGTTGATGTTTCTCAGGGCAATGGGGTGTGAAGCACACCCTGCTCAGCTCATTGCTGTTGGAGCTGTCCTGCTGGGAGCGAGCAAGTGCTGCCCTGTAGCAGTGCTTAGGCTCCTCAGCTCCCCAGCAAGGCAACCTGAATGTTGGACATTTGCTTCCCCACTAGGTCCTCACTATATTTATGACTTCTGCTGGCATCTTACCAAGTCACAGGTGTGAAGCCAGAACTGGCAGAAAGAAGCTGATTGGAAAGCAGCCATGTAGGAACAGGCTGCTGCTTCCTTTACTGTCTGTCCAGCTGTGTATTTATTCCTAGTCAGTGCTGAAGAGGAACCACTTCTAAGAGGATGCCCATTGCTTTCAGAGGATACCCATTGCTTCTAGAAGGGATGAAGCCCACAAGGAAGAAAGCTCTTGCTTTCATTGGGTTTTTGGCTGGTTGGTATCCAGAGCTGACCACTGGAAAGAGGGTGTGTGTCAGAGGGTTCTCTGGTAGAAGCAGTCATGCTGTACTTCCGCTGTCCAGCCCTGGGGGTGTTGTGTGATCCAGAGAAACTACCACAGGATTGGCTATGCATGTGGTCCTGAGTTCTTGTCTTCCATCTGCTTGAAGGAAGTCCTAGAAATATGCAGCATGTGATCCATAACTGCATAGAATCATAGAATTAGCCGGGTTGGAAGGGACCTCAGAGATCATCAAGTCCAACCCTTGCATGCAAGCACACGCTGCCCTGTGCTTCTTTACCCATTATTTTTGCAGTAGCTCCCATTACCCCATGATACCAAGAAGGTATCATGTCCTGTGTTGCTTTGGCCAGAAGCTGCTGTGGCACTTGTGAGGCCAAGGCCATGTGCAGTTTGTTTGGCCTGAACAGCATATGGATTCTATCAGCTGTCATTTCTGACAAAATGGCCCCATCCAATGCCTGTCCTTGCAGTCAGACAAGGAGTTCTGGAAGGGACCCACAAAACCTCAGTGCTTGTCTGTGTAGACCAAAATCTGGAGTGAGGGGAAAGAAACATGACTGTGTAGGAGGAAGCTGTGTGGCAGTGATGTGTCTTGGTCGTTACTGCTGGAGGCCAAGTTGGATACTGTGGTCAGTTTAGTGATTCCAAGAATGAGACACTGATTCATCTGTGGTCAATGTGTTTTTAGAATGAAGCCACTAAGCTGTCAGTGTGGTTTCTCCTGGCCAAGTGTGGCCATTGTAAGGCTCCTTCCCTCTGCTGGCCACCTGAATTTCCATCCTCCTTGCTCAGCCTGGTTCCTCAGGCACTGGGTTAATTCCTGACTCAGGCAGGAGAATCCTGCTGGTGTGGCCACCTGGACAATGGAGAATGGGGCTGTGCTGGAGATGCCACAGAGCTGGTGTTAGTAGGATCTGTTGTCAGTACAAACAATTTCCACCATTTATGTGCATGGGGAAAAAGCTGTGCTTGCTGCAGCACGAGGTGTTTGAAGCCAGGACTTGGAGCTGAGCAGAAGGTGGAGTGGTGTGGCTGAGCTGATCCAACAGTACTAAGCTACAGTTTATTCCCACTGCTCTGGATTTGATTTGGGGAGCTGGGGGCCAAGTGTAACCCTGTACAGCATGTGCCATGCCCTGCTATTCACTCAAAGCAGTTCCTGCCAGGTTTGTTCTTGCAGGGGAAGGAGGGAGGGTAGAGGGTTCGGGTAGCAGCCCATGGGGAGGTAGAGCTTAATGAAGTGTTGAGCTCTTAATGGGGAGCATGCTCCATTGATTTGGATTTCCCTCTCCACCCATCTCACTCTTTTTAATTTGTGGCACAGTCTTGAGAACAGTTTGAGAAGGGAAGTGATTTCAGACTGGAGGTGACCTCATCAGTCTCCAGCTCTGAGGTGGAGCAGCGTTTGGAGCCATGGCCACAGCTTATGCAGCTCTTTGAACAATGCAGGCATGAGGTGCTGAGGCTCTGGGGAGAGCCCTGCACTTCCTTCTCTAGCAGAGTGCTCACAGCATGTCTAGGGTGAGATCTCATCCCAAGGCCTTCTGCAGTCTGCCAGCCCCCTGAGTGGGTGAGATGCAGCTCCAGCCCTGTGAGGTCCTGGCGTCTCACCACAACTGATGGGATTTACAGCTGCTTGGTGATGTCTGAGCTGTTGTGCTGCTCTCCCCAGTGGTTGTGACTTCTTTGGGAAGGGGAGGAGGGGGTGGGATGTGGTCCCTTTTTTCTTTGCTTTCTAGGAGCGTAGATATCAGTGGAAGTGCTGAGGATCTGGAGGGTGGGCTGTCAGCTGGCATGTCAGCTCCAGCTCCCAGGCAGTGGTGGGGAGCTTGGGAGACCACAGGCAAATGCTGTTTGCAGAAATTACCAGATAATTCTCTTTCCTGACATGGCAAAGGGCCCTTCTTCCTCTTGCCTTGATGTTTGCTGTTCTGACACAGCCAAGATTTTCTCTCACACAGTTGGAGCTTGGAGTCCTTGGACTCTCCTGGCATCCAGCAAGCCCAGCTCCACCCTGCTTACTGGAGCTGGGCTGCCAGGCTCAGCTCTGGGCTTCAGTAAATGACCGTGTGCTCCTGTCAGGACAGCCTCCAAGCTCTGTCTCGCAAGTCAGGGGGGGTAAGTTCAGCTGCTTCCCCCTGAGCCCAGTCGTCTTCTGGCTCGAGCTCAAGCTGAGGAGATGCTGGGCTATGGCAGGCTAAGGGTGGGAAAATAAAAGCAGTCTTTTCTCATGTCTGTGTGGCTGTGGAGGAAACTCCCTGTGGTTGGGTAGGCAGTACTGGAGGGGGATAAGTTCACTGGAGGAATTTGCTTTTCTCTTGGCCTCATCCCAGGTGGTATCAAGACTTGCTTGGAGATAAGTTTTCTCCCTCCTGCTAAATAGGGAGAGTTTAACCATTTGTGGGATCTAGCAAAAGATTTCCCCAGCCCTCCTACCCTTCTTCCCTCTTGCACTGGGAGCAGGAGCTAGAAACAGGTCCCATCATGGCTGTGTCACAATGAGGACAAGAGTTTCCATTCTCATTTTCCTCCTTTCTGCTTCAGAGTTGTCATCGTGCCTGTATGTGATGGAGCAGTCTGAAAATGCATGGGCAAGCTGGGTTTTTGCACTAAAAAATGTCCCTTTTGTCCCCTTGGCTCAGCATCCCACAGGTGTGCCCATGACACTGGAGTGTCAGTTGCAGGTGACTGTGACTGGCTGGGTGACAGTGGAGCTCTGCCATGTCTGAGAGAAAGAGTTTGGGTCAGCAGAGCCCCAAGGGAGGCTTGTGCTGCTGTCAGTGGTGAAGGACACGTGGTGCTGGAGCTCACTCCTTGGCAGGGCTTGGACTTTGGCAGTCCCTTGCCATCTGCAGCCTCCTGTGTGTGAGCCCCAGCAGCATCCCAGAAAGGGGCCATTGAGCCCTGAGTCCTGCCTGTTGCCAGAGTCAGGAGAGCACAATGAAGATGATGTGTTGGGGCAGCAGCCTGGGGTGGGCTCATTGGGATCAAATGAACCTTTGTACCAGGCACTGCCTTCAGCAGGGGGGGTTTGTCAGCTCCAGAGCTGGATGCTAATGCAGGGCTCTGTGCCCAGCCCCTCTGGGTTGTTCAGGCCTCCCCCCAGCTCACCACCAGCATGCTGGCAGGCTCTGGTTCTTCCCTCACTGTTGGTGGTCTTTGCAGCGGGTCCTGCCTGCCTGAGCACATCTCTACCTGGTGGGCTGAGTGGCTGCAGGAGGCAGGAACTCTCCTCACCTCACAAGTCCCAGTGGTGAGCAGCCTGGCTGCTCTGTGCCATGTGTGTGGCCTGAAGCTCTGTGTGTTCCCTGCAATGCAGAAAGTCTCCAGAGCACCTTCAGGGTGACTGGGCTGTAATGGGACTGGGATAGCAGTGTCGCTGTACCTGGGGCTTTGAGATGAAATATTTCTTGGGGAGAGTTCAGTAGAACAGGGCTGAGCAAGACTGCTTGACAGTATGTGACAGCAAAGCAGTCAGACTGGAGAAGTGAGGGCAGCTGCTACACTTAGGCTGTTACTCCAGATATGCTCATTACAGGATGATCCACTTTACCAAAAGCTGCTTTTTTGTGACTTGAGAATGGACTTGAGGTCTCTCCCCTGGGGTTCCTCTCTCCTGGTCACTCTCCCATTTCTGGTTGCAGTGTCAGTGCTGCCCTGGGGCAGAGCTTAGCAAAGCTGGGGCTGCTGGGTGATGGAGAGCTGCCTTCTCCAGAGCCATATGGCTGGTGGTGGGGTGTGTACACGTGGGCTAAGAAGCTGGTGATGGGTTTGGGGTAATAGGACAAGATCATGTTGGGAAGGATGCTCTCTGTGATGCTGTGTAGGCTGCCTCAGGTTTTTGTGGCAATTTTGTCCAGCTGGTTGCTGCTGCTGCTGCTTTGGTTCATGGTATGCCCCAGTGCTTTATCTCTTCTCACCTAAGAGCACTGTTCTCCTGGAAAACTTTCTGCTAGAAAGATGATTTTGTTGGGAAGGAAAGGAGAGCTTAGTACATGTTCTGCCATGGCTGCAGACACTGGGCACCAGCTCTTCCAAAGGGAGGAGTCACTGAGGGGGAATTGCAGGGCCTGTGGGGAGGCTGAGAGAAGCACAAGGTCTCTGGCTCTGAAAAACACTGCGTGCTCGGAGAGGAAGCAGCAACCACAGGAAAAGGGTAGTTGCTGAACTCAAATTGCCAAGAATTAAGCAATCTGTTTCAAAGCATGAAACCTCATGTTGAGCAAGAGAACTGTTTTCCCTCCTGAGGCAGGTGTGACCAGTAAAACAAGGTGGCAGAGTCCTTCCACAGCTCAGCTGTCAGACAGGGCCAATACTTATTTAGCCCTCCCCACATGGGTGTCCCCCCCCTTCTCTTCCCTTCCTTCTTCCTGCTACTGTTCTCAGAAGCCACCAAGACACTCCTGTGCCACACGATGCCATTTTTATCTCTGCTGTCACCTCTGTGTTTTTGTGCTGGCTAGGACTGGCATGGGAACTGCTGATACACCTTGCCCCTTTTTGGGGCAGGTGGGTACATGGTTTCCCCAAGCAGCATGTATGTAAAATTGAGTATGTTAAAAAGGAGTCTAGGTAAAGATTGCTCTGTACAGTGCGATCTCTTCAGGACCCTGATACAGAAAGAAAAAGGGCCTGGTAGCTGTTAATTTTGGGATCCCCAGCTTATCAGTGGCTGGTTCTTTTTGGCTTTGTAGTGGGCAGACCAAGAGATGTGAGAACAGCCTGGTCAGCCCCTCCTGTGCCGTGGTGCTCTACAGAGGAGTCACTGCAGTCATGCAGTCCTGCTGGGATTAAGTCCTCTGTGTCCTCAGGGAAGTGCCCTGTGGGTGTGTGTGTGATGGAGTTTGATAGCAAAACCAAAGTGGGAGGGCTGCTGTGCCTCCCAGGTGAATTCTTTGCACAGGAGGGAGGGAGTAGGTCACCATGGGGAGGGTGAATTCAGACAGCGTCTGTCCCAACCATCTGGCAGTTCAGTCCCTGAGTGCTTAGGAGAGCAAAGTCTTTCTGGAGTCCTTTGCTCTGTAGCTGGTCCTGTGAGCCAGCATGTAAGTGGAAACAGATGGCATCAACTCAGTGGTTAGCAGGAATCTCTCACTGCTGCAAAACTGCTAATGAAGTTTAGGGCTGGACTGAAGCACACTGAGGCTGCTGTGCTGATGGGGCATGCTGGCTTGAGGCTCTGCACTGGCATTTCTGTTAATGCCTCTGATGCAGAGCTCTGTGATTGCTGAGCTGACCCCCCAGCCTGGTGAGCTGTGACGCTTCATGGAGCAGTCTCAGACAGGGTGTTGATCTTGGTAGTACAGAGCTGTCAGGACCTGTCAGTGTCCAACAGTCTTGGTAAATAATCCATGTGGACATCCTTACTGTGAGTTCCAGACTTTGCATATCACACCTGCATGATGGTGTTGTGGGTTGTAGTTCTTTAATATTCAGCACAATCTCTGCTAAGACTCTGAGCCAGATACTTCTTTATCCAAGAGGGTCTTTTGCTTTGTTTCACTACAAACTCAGATTAACTATTATTTTTTCCCTGCTGGTCATCAGCTCTGATAAGCAACACTCCAGTTACTATTACTCTTAAACGTGAAATAAACCTTGTTTTAATACCCTTTGACAGCACAATGTGATTTAGATATTTAGTGACTTGATGTTTTCTCCCATCATCACAACATTTAACAAAAAGTGAATCTCCAGTCATGCTGCAGGGCACAGAGAAGTGGTGAGCTGTGCAGCAGAGCTGTAACCAGGCTTGGTGTTTGCTGGAGCAAGTAGATGGGGGAGGAAGGGAGGCAAGGGTGTTGGAGAGCATCTTTTGATTCCCTTTTTGGTTATTCTGATCTCATCCTCCTTAGATATGGCCTCAGTTACAGGGTACTAGAGGTCAGAACTGACACCTCGGTCTGTACATCTCCTGTGAGGGGAAATTGGTGGGGGATCCATAAATCCCAGCAGGGCAGCTCCTCCTTTCCTGTCTGTCAGGTGGAGATGACATGTCTGTGCATCTCTGCAGCTCCTGAGAATGCTTTTGAAAACATTGAAGCTTCAGGGACCAGCACAGCTTCCCAGAGAGCCACTATTTGGTGGCAGGGGAGAAGATCAGACATCTTATATGCTTAGTGAGGATCTCTGTGGATACTTCCTCTGGGCACACACTCCTGTGACAGAGACAGCTCTGTGTTGATTTACCCATATTTCATGGTTGCCATCTCTTCCTTGAGTTTTGTTTGCTTCAGAAGAGTGTTACCATCTTTTTCTGAGAGCATCTCACACCATTGCTGATAATCAGGTGTGCTTTCCTAGTCCCTATCCAAAGGAGTGTTTTGCACCACTGTTCATAAACAGAGGTGTGTTGCAAGCCAAGTGCAGCTGATGGCTTATTCCTGCTGATTAGCTAATTGCTTCCAATTGCCAAAAACATCACACTCATTTTAATAACACTCATTTTCTGTGTCATTTGGGGAGATGGGGCAGGGTGCAGGTGTGGGAGGGAAAGCTGTGTTTGCCAGACTGAAAAAAGCAAATGGTTCTGCAATGAAATACTCAAACTGTTGCACATTTCTCTCTGCTCTTTAAATTGAACCAAGAGCAACATCCAGGGAGGAAGGGAGCAGAATTTCTCTCTGACTAATGATTCTGGATCATGCAGGGCTGCAGGGGAACAGCAGCTAGAGAAACGATCAGGAGGAAAAGGGAAATGGAAAGGGAATCGAATTACCCATCTGCAAAGACAGACACTAATCCTGACACAGGGCCCAACTCTGCCCAGTCTGATGTGGGCAGTGAGGTTTGCACAGATTGGTGTATGCTGGGGCTGGGAAATAGCTGTGTTTGTTAGGGACACTGCCCCATGCCAAGCTTCATGACAGCACTTACAGCCAGGTATGGCTGTGTTGCATCTCAGTGGAGTTGTTAGGGCTGTACAGGTGCAAAGAATACAAGGTAGATGCCTGGCACCCCCTCAGCAGGCTGCTCTTGGCCAGGTTGGCTGGTGATGCAAGCTCAAGGGTGAGGGAAGAAGGGTGGAGGTGATCTCAATGAGTGTGCAGAAGGACTGTGTTTCATGTCACTGCAGAGTGACTGAATGGGGGCAACTGACAGCAGGGAGGGTGAGAGACACAAGCCTGGGGGGCTGAGTGCTGGATGGAAACGTGCAGGACACCCCCTGGCAAGAAAGAGTTGCTTCTTCCTCCTTGTCATGAAAAGGAGTGATCTGTCTGGTCTTGAAGATGCAGTCTGATGAGTGTTTCAGGGTTATTTTCTCACATAACCTGGGCCTGACTTTTCTCTCCTTGGGTACTTCTTAGGACTGAAGGTTGCTTTAGAGAGCTGTCTTTTTTCCCCTTAACCAAAGGAATTGAAAATTATCTGGTAAACTAAGAGTGGACTCAGTCTCTTCTCTTATGGGCATCAGCTACTCCTGAAGTTATGTTAATTGTAGCTGAGAGACCCAGACAGAGATTGGGAACTCTCCTAAGACAGCTGGGTTGTGTTCTGCCAGTATTGTTTTCAGGAACCTGCTCGGAGGACAGCAGGGTTAAGAAAGACCTCCTTCCAGAGGTAGGGATGTCCAGGAGACAGGCACACTGGGGATGAAAGAGTAGGATCTCTGCTTGGGTGAAGGATCCTTTTTCCAGGCTTATTTGCCCACTGCTTTGCTTGTTGTGGTCCCTGCTCGATATGGAGATGTGGAGCCCCAGCCTGGACTGTCTTCCCCTTCGATGCCCTGGACCAGGTGTGTGTGTGTCAGGCTGCTCAGGGGCCATCATGTTCTCTCTCATTCAGGATTCAACCTCTTTGGTAGACAGGACTGATCCTGCATCCCTTACTCACGTGAGCAGTTGTCTCTGTTTCAGTAGGACTACTCGGTGAGTAAGGATCGCAGGATTGGGACCACTACCTATAACTTTAAAGTGGACCTTCTGTAGGATCCTGTCCCTAACCTTTTGCTGTTCATGTGTGCTCATGTGCATAAAGAGCTTCCAAAACTGCTGATGCTCTTGTCATTTGGATGGAGAACCTGAGAGCTGAAGAAGCAGTAGTACCCTTCAATTTCTCAGAATAAGTCACCCTTATTTTCCTCCCTATCCCTCCTGAGGGCTCCCGGCACAACCAGCTTCTATGCCATAGAGCCATGTGTACCTGTTTGTCTCCCAGGAATTCCTGTATCCAGCTTCCTGGAGGTGGTGGGGCTCTGCTCTGCTTCTCTCTGGTTTTCCCAGCTGTGGCTTTATAGCGAGAGGCAGGGAATCTATTTAAGCCTGATTTGTGCTGCAGAGCTGGAGGATGAAGTGGAGGGAAAGGAGCAAGTGATCCTGCTGAGAGACTGCTGCAGACCTCCCCACACCACCTGGTTTTGGATAAATTTGGAAAGCTGAAAAGGGTTTTGGATGGGTTTGCAATCGGAGGTGCTGGTAACCTGCAAGCCTGCGTGAGGCAGAAGCAACGAGGGTCACAGGTTTGATCTGCAAATCGATTTCTGGCCGGCGATAGGCAAGGGGAGCTGCTGGAGGAGCTCCCTGCTCTGCCACGGGCCCACTTCTCCCTCGCGTGGAACACATGGGTATGGCACCAGGAGAGGTCTGCCTGGAAGCAGCTGTTCCTGTGCTTCTGCGGAGAGGAAAGCAGCAGAGCCTTTCGTGGAAGAATTGCAGCCAGCTGCACATCTGCCCCATTTGTGGCATTTTGCAGATTATCCTAAATGATGAGCAGAGGAGCTGGGTGTGACAAAAGCTGTGAACTTGCTCCAAAGGGAGTCAGGAGTTTAAACAAGCAGAAGGCAATTTATGGTTGTTGGTACTTCTACAGGGCTGAAAGTGGAGGCATTGTGTAAGTCACACAGTGCCTCTTGAGAAGCATGAGACATTTCAAGTGGAAGCAGGGAGCACAAATACCTTTA
The DNA here is from genome assembly GCA_038090715.1 of Florisuga fusca. Lineage (NCBI taxonomy): Eukaryota > Metazoa > Chordata > Aves > Apodiformes > Trochilidae > Florisuga > Florisuga fusca. Next base: position 7,749,415 of record JAAWXA010000024.1, on the reverse strand, counting down.
AAATGGAATTTGTTAGCTTTCTGGAGTGATTATGTGACAAAGCTGCAGTGATTCCTAAGTGGAAATTAAAGCTTGACCTGTGGGGCAGGTAAAAGAAAAGACAGGAGATCTGGTTGCTGTCTTGATTGTGCTCATGGCAATGTATGTACAGGAGATTAATCCTGTGCTTTGGGATTTCTGCACTGCTGGTTTGGTTTCTTCTTCCTGAGTGTCAAAGGGTGAAGCCTGGCCAAAGTGCCAGGGCTCCTGTTAAGCACTTACCTAGAGCTTTGCTTGCAAGGTCAAGGTTCAATTAATCAATCAGGGTTTAAATCAGCAAAAGATTTTCTCTTGGGTCAGGATAGCAGGACCATCAGGGTGCGTGCAGCTCTGCTAGTGATGGAGATGGGTTGAAACCTTGGGACACCCATGAGATTCACCTCTTTGGAGTCAGCACCAAGTTGCCACGCAGTAGGAGAGGGAGAAAAAGGAGGTGGGAACCAAGCCATGGAGTTTCCCAGCCATGCACCTAAAGGGAAGTTATCTGCAACTCCTCAGCCTCCATTGCCCTGGTCCAAACTGGGAATGGGCCTCTGCCCCATGTGGGTTTTACTGCCTGCTGCTGCTCTTGTTCAACTTGAGCAAATAACTCCTCTGGAACTGCTTTTCCCATCCTGGTAGAAAACAGCAAGGAACCAAATTTCACTTTTGTAGGGAATTCTGAAAATAGATTTGGCTTCTTCAGAGGGAAAAGCATTAATACTGTCATGATGTGACTTTGCTGACCCTGGCAAGGTATGGATATGCAGAGTTTCACCACCCTTTTGCACAGAACCAGCTGTCCTGGGTGGCACATCTGAGGAAACAAATGTGCACTCCTCCTGGCCTGTCCGTTCTGTTTTGGGGACTCTGGGTAGGAGAGGAGCCAAGAGAAGCATCTGCACTAGCGACAGAGGAGACTAGTTTGGGACCAGTTGACCCTTCTTCAGTATTTTGAAAGCCACAGTGTTGGCCATGGAGTCTTTAAGATGCTCTCTGTAGCCAAGACCTACCCTTCAGGGTTTCTTTTCCTCAAATACTCTGCATTCCCAGGCATGGCCCCCTGGTTGGAGTTCCTCTTTGGCTGCCAGTCCTGAGAGTGAGTTTGATGTGCGAGAGCTCAAGGAATGCAGGAGACAGTAGCTCCTTGTTTCTCTCTGTGCTGTCAGCACAGCTCCTGGGGCCACGAACAACACTGTGGTTTTGTTGCAACCAAATCAATCTTGACTTCATCTGTGATCCCAGCTCAGAAGAACGCTCTGATTTGGTGCAGGGGGCTTGTGGGGATGCAGCATGTCCCCATGTGCCCATGGAAGACACTTGTGGTTGATGGCCATGTGACCTGTGGTCCTCACACAAGGGTTTACCAAGCCATGAGAATTCATGGGTGTTGGAGAGGGTTTGTTTGTAGCTAATGTGGTTTATGATGCAGAAGAACTGGTGAAACCTCTGTGTTATCTCAAGTAGGTTTGGGTGCATTTTGGTTGTGGTACCTTCATTGCTCCTAAGTCATGCACAAGCTGCAGACCTTGGTGGTGAAGTCCTCCAGTCAGAAAAGCAGGGATTGGGTATTGTGAATCTAGGAGGAAAAAAAAGTGCCATGAGTGTGGCCTGATCTCCCACTGGTCTGGGAGGACTTCTTAGGGCTATGGGCTCCCTGAGGAATGGAGCAATGCTGCAAAACAGGTGATGAGAGGTTATGAGAGGTGGCAATTTCTGCCACACCTGCATCTTGGCCCAGGCCTTCCACCTTTCTGTTACACTCAGAACTTATTAGTAACAAATCTAATGTAAGGGTGCTGTTGTCTGGCAGGATGGTTTGGGTAAGGGCTTCATGCATGCAGTATGATAGCTGCTGCATGGTGAGAGTTCTCTTGCTTTGGGAAGGTTTCCCAGTTCTCCTTTATTTTTCTCAGCCTTTAGGATCTTGTGGCTACAGCTTTCTGGGGTTTCAGCTTGTGGGTTTGCAGCAAAAGTAAAACACTGATCTTTTTCTTCTTTTGTTTTTCCAGTTTGTGGTTATGTGTAAAAGACAGGTTTCTAAGACCTTTTAACTCTCACAGCTGTCCCTGGACTTCGGGACACTGGAGACCTTACAGTAATTAATGAGGCAGAATTTGGTGTCAGCCACTCTTGGGTTGCATGGTGGAGGCCCTGGTTTTCAGCCTGATCAGACCCTGCTGAGTTCCCAGAGAAGCAGCAGGATCTCTGGTTGGGAGCAAGACAGGAGCTTGCATCATGGCAGCACCCTGTGTTCTTCCCAGCTGGTGAGCAGAAAGCTGCTCAGGAACCTGTGTGGCAAGTGGCAGGTTCCACCAGCACCACCAGTGTTGCCATCTTGTGTGACTTTGTTGTACGTGCTGTGATATTAACTCCCAGTTTCTGGAATTGTGATTATATAAGATTATCAGCTTTTGTCTGCCTCAAATATGGTCCTGCTCAGTTTCTATGGCATAGGAAAGCTGGGAAGCACATCTTATACATGGGTTCAGAACCCAAACTTAAGGTTTGAATGTTTTTTCTGTGCATGCTGGGATGTTGCTGGGCTAGGTACTTGTGCTCAATAAATACCCAGATACATCTTTATATTGAGATGTCTTCAAAGCTTAAGTGGTTGCTTTAAGGTCCGGAACACATCAGCTGTTATTCCAATTGGATTCAGAGGCGAGGGTGCAATGTAGCCCGGACTAGAGAACAACAGATGGACCTGAGACACGTGGAGGCAGATCCATAACAAACAGAACTAGGATCTGAGGGTTGTTTGGACCCAGCTTTTGGGATGGCTTTCTGGATCCTTTAGACCTCTACTCACACACAACCAGAAGCAGCACATTTTCGCCAAGAGGAGCTTTCCTGGCAGCAAACCTTAGTCTTGGCTGCATCAGTCAGGGTGTCAAAGAAACCCTGCAGCTGACTAAACCCATCTGACACAGGGACTCAGACTTATGGCTGGGGCAGCATCCGGTGCGTGCACAGCCTCTCCGCTGGACAGTGGCCGAGCCAGAGCCATTGCGTGGTGGCTTTTGTCCTGTCCTTGTTGGCAGGCTCCTCCCGCAGCACAGGCGGAGGCAGGAAATCCCGGGCAGCTGCCGTGGGGAACCCGCTCCCCTCTCCTCTCCTCGCCGGGCCGCCGAGGCGGGCAGAGCAGAGCAGAGCAGAGCAGAGCAGAGCAGAGCAGAGCCAGCCCTGCGTGTGTGTGTGTGCGTGTGGTGTGTGTGCGTGTGGTGTGTGTGTGCGTGTGGTGTGTGTGTGCGTGTGGTGTGTGTGTGTGTGGTGTGTGTGTGTGTGTGGGCGGGGGGGCTGCCGCATGGATTTCGCGAAGGCTGGGAGGGAACACATGGGTTGGGTTTTTTTTTTCTTGGCCCGCGGTGGCTTCCCGTCCTGCCGGCCGCGGTTATGGATTCGATCATTATCCAGGAGCGGTTAGTGGAGCGGCTGCTTTCTCCCAGGACTCAGGCACAGCGAAGCCACCCAGCCAAGCTGAAGGTACGGGGATGTATTTATAGCACTGTGCGAGCCGGGGAGCAGCAGAGGAAGGGGGAGGATGGTGCCTGAGCAGACGTGTGCAGCAGGAGATGAGACCTCTGAGGAGCAGAGGAGCAGAAAGACGCTGGTAAGGGGGAGATGGCAGGGGTAGAAAAGAGCAGCCCCTGCAGTAGCGGGGCCGAGGGGCTCAGTGGACAGCTGGGAGATGCAGGACATATTTTTGAGCGATTATTTGATGCTGTGATTCACTGTCTGAATGGTGTGTGCATGGTTGGGGGGCTCGGGGCAGGAGTTAGGGCTGCCCGTGTGCCCAAACGCAGCCTGGTTTGTGTTAGGTTAATGCTGTGCTTTGCCAGCCCCTTCGCTTGCTGCAGCAGCAAATGCTGGTTGTGGGCGAGTGGTTTTGCTGATACTTCCATGCTCAGCACCAGGCCCAAAGAAACAGATGTACGCAGGAGATGCCCCAGGGGCTATTTGCATTATGAATTTATGCAGCTTGCTGGCAATGAAAGGAAGCAGAGGGTCTGCTTCTCCTCTGGGGCTGGGCTGTGCTGCTTTATGCCGGATGTTTGTGCCTGAGCAAAGGGGAATGGCTGCAGGAAGGATGGCCTAGGAGGGAGATGGACAGCTTGTGCTGGAGGCTGTAACACCCAGAGGGTCCCCTGTGAAGGAGGCAGGGGCACCAAGATCCAAGTTCCATCATTTCTGGGGTAGGGGCTATTCTATTTTCTGTGGTCCCATGATGTTTAATTTTAGCTCTTTTGAATATACACAGTAAGGCTCCATTTATACCCAGGCTGAGTGGTGAAATCACATGAGATCTGGATTGGTTTAAACAGCACATCCAGCAGGGAGGTGAGGAGGGAATCAGGAGTGGCAGAAGTGATGGGGGCTGTGCTGTGCACCCTGCCTTGGAGGTACAGGCAGCCCTGTGGACACCTCGGTGCTGGGGATGACTTCTTTCCTGTGCAACAGATCCTGAATGTTTCTACACTCAAGGGGAACAGGACTTGAACCCACCAGTGCTTTGTGCCTTGGCTTGAGCTCCCAGGGAGAGCCTTGTCCCCCTTGGTGTAGGCTGTGAGGCATTGCCATGATGTCCAGTGAGCCACTGAGCCTGTGTGGAGGGAGAGTACAGACATGTTGCTTGGCCTGGGGTGCTTTGGTTTGTAACAGGGCCCAAAGGTCAGCCACATCTCTTGGTGGCCTCCACTGTAGTGCATGGGGCATGTTCCCAGGCACAGGGGAGCAGGATGCCAGTGGGAACAAAGGCATCACATGGAGGATGTGGTGGGAGAGGGGCTCCTCGTGCCAGAGTGCTGCTGGTTCAGCTGGCCAGGGCCCTCTCCTGACAGCTGGGGCTGGCAAGGGAAGTGCAGTGCAGCAAGCAGCTGTCCCAGCTTGTGTCAGCCTGATGGGAGCTGGCTCATGAGTGTCAGGAGCATGCAGAGGGGGCTATGATGCCTCCAGGAGCTCCCTCAGTCCAAGTCTCTCATCTATTTAATGGGTTTTAGCTTGTCACAATGCAGAAAGCCACCTGCACCTTTCAGTAGCCCTCCCAGCCATCTACACCCCCTTCAGCACTCTCCATCCTGTGCAGATAGTGTCTGTGTCCAGTCCTAATGAAGATGGTGAGTGCTGTAGAGCTCTGAGCATGGCAGACATCAGGCTCAGGAGGCTACTTGGGCTACACAAGTGCAATGCTGATGTTGGCACATGCCTGTCATAGTGCCTGAACATGGCTGGAGTGGGAGCACACATTGGGTATACCAAAGCTGCAATGGGGAACCGTGGGTCTAGGCTAGCTGTGGTGTAGGGACAATGCTGTTATTCCAGAGAGAAGACTGTTAGAAGAAGGGTGTCCCTACCCACAATTTCACCTGCACCTCTTCACCCTTGACAGACAAGCTGGTCTCCTGGCAGGGCTCTGCAGTGCTGGTTGGAAGGAGGTATGGCTGGTGACAGAGCTTTTTCTTTTGCAGCTCTGGCTGCCTCCCATAGCAAGGGAAGTCTTCTCTTGATATGTCATTCAGCCCTGACCTCCCTTACTGTGAGGGAAATGACCATCCGAGTCAGGTAAAGGGCAGTGCCCTGCATCAGCTGGGATTTGCTTGTTTCAAGTGTCTTGATTCCACTGAGCTATGGGGAGGTAACCAGAGGAACAGTAGGTCCATGCTTTCTTGTTTGGGCTGAACAGAAACAAGATCAGGTTCAGCCAGTTACACTTGGCTTAAGTAAGTGGAGTTGCTCCAGAGCTCAGCTCCCCAGTGTCTCCATTATCAGCCTTAGTCATCCAGGTTAAAAAAAAAAAAAAAAAAAAAAGAAATTAAGAGAAACACACCCCAAGCCTCAGACGTGGCTTTATTAGCATGTCAACTAGTACTGTTTCATGTGTTAAGTTACAGGAGAGAGAAGGTGATTGTTGTCTTTTGGAAGTCTGGTAAAGATCAGGGCAGGTCTCCTCCTGCTCCCACCCAAAGCCTGGCTGTATGAGAAGTGTGAGGGGACAAGGGGAAGGATGTTGTGTGTTTGTGTCCTTGCACTGTGAGGTGCAGGCTGTTAATGTGTGCACTTTGGTTGTGTTTGTGGGTGTGTTTTACCAGGAAGCAGAGACAGAGAGCTGGGGGATGGGGACAGACAGATGCCTGAAGGCATCCATGGCTGGGTGGAAGCAGGGTCTTAAGGAACTTCTGGCTCTGTGGATTTGCCTGTGGTGTGACTCCTAAGGGTATATTTATTTTAAGTGATGTTGAAAAGCACAGTCTATGATATCTCTAGCTCAGGCTTTTGGGGGATGGCTGGGTGGTAGGTAACACTCCTGTAATACCACTAAAAATACCACCAAAAGCATCTGACCTCTGTTATCAATATTTCCCTGTCTTCCCGCTTCCTCTGCTCCTTGAATTTCTTTGTCTTCAGAAATAACCCTAGTGATTATTCAGGATTTCCTCTTACTCAGCCAGGAGTGGCTGTGACACAGCAAGAAATAATCCCCTTTGGGGTCAAGCAGAAGCCAAGCCACCACGCCTTCCTCTAGACACAGCTCAGGACATCACAAGCTCTGGAGTGCTAATTACAGAGATTTATCCATCATGTACTGGACATGCCTCTGGAGGGAGAGATGTAGAAATGGCCAGGGAGACCTGGGGAAAGGTGGCAATTTGGTGTGAAGGGAGCTTGTGACTGTGCAGGAGAAGTAGAGTTAGCAAAGTTGTGTGTCAGGAGCAACCCCAGGTGTGCTCCTTGGTGGGAACAGCAGAATGTGCCTTTTCCCTTGTGTTCTTCATGCTGGGATGCTGCTGTGAACTTCTGTGTCTGCTGGTGGGAGAAGCTGAGGGGAGGTGGTCCTCTGACCACTTCCAGAAGGGCAGATATCCCTGAAGCTAGTGAGGTTGATGCCCTGGCCCACACCGCTGTTAGGGCAGGGAGTGACCACTCCTCCATTCTTTGGCTCTGCCTCGGGAACTTTTTGAGTTCATCTCCCTGTCTCTTTGTGAGGCTTGAACAGGAAAAGTAGCACACTGTGACCTGCTCCTCTCCACCTCTGTCCTGCAGGACCATGAGAAGCAGTATGTGGGCTTTGCCACTCTGCCAAACCAGGTCCACCGGAAATCTGTGAAGAAGGGTTTCGACTTCACCCTGATGGTAGCAGGTGAGACTGCCCATGGCTGGAGGTAGCTGGGCTGTATGGTGGGGTCCAGCTCTCTTCACTTCCCATAGGTGCTCCCTTAGCATCTGGATCCTTCCCTCCCTCTGGCCCTTGTCACAGGCCTTGCTTTGCTCCCCAGCCTGTGTTGCAGTCACATTCTTCCTCCAGGAGAAATGGGCCCTTCCTGACTGCCTGTAACATGCTCAAGAAAGCACTGAGTGTAGCTTCACCACCAACAGTGGCTGGTCTGGGTGGTGAAGGCAGGGCCAGACAGGGACTGAGGGAAGGAAAAGGATGGAAAATGAAGGAGCTGGGAGATAACATTTGTTCAAGGATTGATACTGCTAAATAAATGTATAGCTTATTCTAAAATTCTGACAGCTCATCACTCTCACTTCCTTTGGCTCAGGATTCAAAGCTTCATTCACAGCTTCATTTGTAAGTCAATTAGTGGGTCATGTTGCTTGCTTTTCCCTCCTCCTCTTTGCACTCTGTCAATTAGGAGAGTCGGGTCTGGGCAAATCCACGCTGGTGAATAGCCTGTTCCTGACAGACCTCTACAAAGACAGAAAGCTCCTCAACGCAGAGGGTAAGTTGGGGACAAAGAGGGGTGAACTGGTCTTGTGCCCACAGGTCTAGACTGTCCTAAGGACAAGTATTTTGGTCCTTTCAGCAGCAGCTGCAGGCTTGGCTGAATCCCAGCTCTGTTGCTTGTTGTTCTCTGCTTTGCTGGCTGCAGAGGGTCTATTATTTAGGCAGAATGGGTTTGGCTGTAGGGTTCTTCTGTGCTATGAAGAGAAGATGAGGCTGCAGAGCAGCACCAGCCCTTTGGGTTGAGATATTGAGATTTGTCTTTTGATCTTAGGTACTGGAGCAAGGTAGGGATTCTCCTTCCCAAGTGACTGGACAAAATGTTCAGAACAGCTGGGCTGCAAGCACTTCAGGAGTTTTTATATCTTCTCAGAGTCTGCCTGTTGCTGGCCTCCCACAGTACCATTCCCTTAAGGCTTCTTAGAGGATAATCAGGGTTTTTGGAAACCCATGTTACTCCCTGTGCTTAGTGATAAGGAGGGAGCCTGCTTGTTGTGTCGAGTTGGGATCCTGTTACTGTCTGGCTTTAACTCATGTATTCCTGTTCAAAGAGAGAATCAACCAGACAGTGGAGATTGTGAAGCACACGGTGGACATAGAGGAGAAGGGTGTCAAGCTGAAGCTGACCATAGTGGACACACCAGGCTTTGGAGATGCTGTTAACAACACTGAGTGGTGAGCAGGCCACTGCTGCCTTCCTCCTAGTCCTTGGCCACATCTGCTTTCTGTGGGTGCTTCACAGGAAAGGGGGTCTGGCAGTGGGAAGGGGGTGATACTGCCTCATGGTCAAGCCCGTGTCCCATTAAACATGTGATTTTGTTTTGAATGAATTACCCCTCTCAGCTGGAAGCCCATCACTGACTACATCGACCAGCAGTTTGAGCAGTATTTCCGTGATGAGAGCGGCCTGAACCGTAAGAACATCCAGGACAACCGAGTGCATTGCTGCCTCTACTTCATCTCACCCTTCGGTCATGGGTGAGAGCCCACACTCCAGGGCTGTGACTCAGCCCAGAGGGAAGATTCTTGTGTCCCAGTATTGCTCCATAGTGACTTGTACATTGGCAAGACTGTTGGCACAGGAAGAACTGTCCAGATGCTCTCCCTTTGGCTGAGCATCACACCACCTCCCTCCCCCTCGATGGCGTCATCAGGCAGAGTGGATCTCCCTCAGGCCTTAGAGCCCATTTTGTAAATCAGGAGGAATAATGCCATGCAGACTTGTGCTTTCCTATCTAGCTAAGTCTGACTGATGGGCAGGAAAGGGAGTTTTAAGCTATCCTCAGCTCTTCCCCTTGGTGGCTCGTGTGCCAGCCTAGCCTGGAGCAGCTGTAGGGGCTGTGTTAGCTGCCTGGGAGACTCCAGGCTGTGTTTGGCCTGCAAGGGAATGAATATCCAGCTTGTGCCTGCCTGAGACATTCCACAGCTAAAATCTGAGTCAGTTTTTCTGCAGATAAAGCCCTAACTGAGGGCTGTCCTGGTGCTGTCCTAGGCTCTTGTGATGGTGCTGTTCTTTTCCCTTTGTTCTGGGTGGGTGGGAGAGGCTGGAGAAGAAGCTATCTGGGGTGTCCTTGCTCACCTTGTCCCTCCTCATCCTGGCTGTAGACTGAGGCCTGTGGATGTGGAGTTCATGAAGGCTCTGCACGAGAAGGTCAACATTGTACCCCTGATTGCCAAAGCTGACTGCCTGATCCCCTCCGAGATCCGGAAGCTAAAAGAGAGGGTGAGTTGCTCTTTCTCTGCAAGGGTACACCTGATCTAGTGGCAGGTATGTGCTCAGGAGGGAGGAGAGCAGTATACCTGATCCATTAAAAAATAGTGTATATGTGCAGGTACCTGCAAATCTACTTGCAGCAGTGATTTGTGGTGAGAAAGGAAGTGCTGTCTGAAGAGAGGCCAGCTCTAGAAGAAACATCAAACCCTTTCTCAATCTCTGGGCGATAGCAAGCCCATGATAGCACAGAGAATAAATCCACCATTTCTGTGTTGTTCATTGTTGGGTCCTTCTGTTTTTTCTTGCATGTTCACAGATCCGGGAAGAGATTGACAAATTTGGCATTAAAGTGTACCAGTTTCCTGAGTGTGACTCTGATGAGGATGAGGAGTTCAAGCAGCAAGACAGAGAGTTAAAGGTAAGGAGCCTGCTGAGCAGGGCCCTAGGAAGTCTGTCCTACGGGTGTGCTGGTTGCTCCAGAAGAAGCCAGGGCCAAAAGGCCTGTGCTACTGATACCCAGGGGACAGACTGTGGTGGGTGTCCTGGAGAAGGTGCCGATGTCCTTGCTGATGCCACAAAGTCAAATGTGGCACGAAGAAATGGTACTTCTGCTGTCCCACCAGGCAGTATCAGTCATTCCTCAGTCTACCCCAGCCTGTATGTTTAAGATGGAGGCTGGTCAACATGGCATTTGTAAGCACTTATTTCTGAGTGATGCCACCAATGAGGAGTAATTTGGAGGTGATGAGGCACCACTGTGGCATGTTAGTTGCATGGAAGGAGACAATGTGATCATACAGACCTGTCCCTCAGCCAGGCTGAGACAGCCCTGCACATGCATGCAGTATGGCCTTGTTTCTCCTGTCAGAGAGGAGCAATGGGCTTTGTTTACCTTCTGAACAGAGAGGAGCACAGCTGGTACCTCCCTGCCTGAACAAGCTCTTGGCCTACATTGTCCCACTTGCTTAGTGTCCAGAACTCTCTGTTCTAGCCTCTTTGTAGAGCTTCCCCTCAAAGAAGGGATGCAGGCATCTGCAGAGACACAGCTTCCCTCAGGACAACTGAGAAGGTCAGGCTGGGAAGCAGGCTATCTGCAAATCCCAGTGCCTTAGGCTTTTCTCTGCCGCTGGGTTGTGGTGTCCTGGGCTGTGGCACCTGTAGATGTCCCTGTGCTTTTCCTGCCTGCGCTTTCCTCCTGTTCATCTCTGCTTGAGCTTGGACCTTGGAGGAGGGATCTGTGTGCAGCCTGGGGCTGAGCTGGTCTCAGCAATGCCTCTCATTCCAGGAGAGTGCTCCCTTTGCTGTCATCGGCAGTAACACTGTGGTGGAGGCCAAAGGCCAGCGAGTCCGTGGACGGCTCTACCCCTGGGGCATTGTGGAAGGTAAGTGTGGTGCCTGGGAGCCAGGGACAGGCAGGAGTGATGGGCATGAGCAACAGGAAACTCAGGGGGAAGCTCACCTCTGCATAGCCATGACTGACTGCCACCTTTGGCTTATGGCAGGGATAAAGTGGAGTAGAGACAGAAGCACTAGGACCTGCTTAGGAGATCTGTTACTAGAAGTGGGAGAAATTTCATAAAACTTGTAGACAGAATAACCCTGGAATGGCTTTTGCTGCTGTTGCTGACTCCCCCTTGTTGGCAGATTGCTTTAAGGTCTTGCAGCTTTAAATGCCCAAAGGCTGTGTGTACACTCGTGGGCTGATGCTGGCTGCTTGGGCTGCCTAGCTGCTGGCTCTGCTCTCTTGCTGGCTCTGGGGGGAAGCTGTGCCTGTCGGGGTGCTGGCATGTGGCAGTGCGATCCACTTTATGAAACCTTGCACCAGCAACAGCCAGCTTCCCCCAGCCCTGCAGAGAGGTAAATAGAGATCACCATGGCAAGCACAACACTTCCTTGCAGTCCCACAGTGCTGCCTGGGTTCAAGCTCTCTGTGGTACCAGCAGCTCTTTCAGCTGTCCAAACCATTGTCTACTCATGGCTTTGCATTCCCTTTTCCTGAGGGACTGATTTAGGTCTTTGGGGGGAACTATCCTGCCTAGTACGACCTTTTGATCAGTCCTAAATTCTGAGGAGGCAAGCAGTTTGCCTCCAGTTCTTACTGTAGTTGTAACAATGACATCCCATGTACCTGGGAGCAACATCTTCTTTCAGAGCTCTGCTGTATGTTGTTAATTAATCCTCTTTCCCAGAAAAGGTCCTGTGAACACAGTGACCCTGGCAGCCTGGCCATGATGTTGAGGAGCACAGAGCATCAATCAAGGCCTGTGGCAGGGCCAGGAGGAAGAGCCCCAGGCATGGGGAGGATGGGGAAGGGGCCCTGGAGGCAGTTTTAGTCCAGCTTGGGTGCCAGGAGGTGAGAAGGAACACCTTGGAGAGGGTTGGTGAGGTGCAACATCCAAACACTCTCCTGTTGTTGCTTCTGCAGTGGAGAACCAGGCACACTGTGACTTTGTGAAGCTGCGGAACATGCTGATCCGGACACACATGCACGACCTGAAGGACGTCACTTGTGATGTCCACTACGAGAACTACCGAGCTCAGTGCATCCAGCAAATGACCAGGTGGGTCCCCAAACACTTCAACTGGAGGAGGCAGAGGTCTCAACTCTCTGCAGTGCTGGGCTTGCTCTCAGAACAGCTCGTTGGTCGGGAGGATGGGAACCTGATACCCCACACAGATCTTGGGAAATAGGCCTGGAGACTTGAGCTGCTCTCAGCACTGTGTGAAATACATCCAGTCTAATGAAACAGAGGATAAACCATCCCTCTGGTGGGTGGTAGCTGTGTGCATTGCCAAAGAGGAAGGCATTCTGTATGCTTCAGTTCTGTCCAAATGACAGCATGACCCTTGGGATGCTGTTTCTCAGACAACCAAGCCCAGGCAATTAGCAAGACTCCTAACACATCTCCAGAGATTTCTCTGCATTGTCTTTCTGTGGCATTTGGTTCTCTGTGGTTTTAGTCACAATGATCAGAAAACAAAAAAGACACCACTCACAGCCTTCTCATTTGGAACCTCTTTCTTTCTTTCTTCCTTCCATGACTGAAATACTGGTGACAGATTTTAGGCTGAAGTATGTCTTGGCTCATCTGTTGCAAACCATCCCCTTCACTTCCTGCCTGAACTGGCCACATAGCTCTATGCTGCCACGTTGCAGAGCAGAAATGGCTGCATTTCACCAAGGAACAGTCGGTCCTGTATGAGTGCAAATGTGCAGGCTTGCACATTCTGTTCACACACAGTGTATCTTGGTACTTTTGCATAGCAGACGAGCCTGTCTTCTTCAGCAGTGGGAATAGAGTCCCAAAATAACTGTTAAATGCTAGAGATCTGTGGGAAGTGTCACAGCTGCTATTTAGGTAGGCTGTGTATCTATTAAAAGAAGACTGCAATGTAAAGGCAATTGCTCAGCTTAAGAAAAGATTAAGTTTCATACAGTTTCTCACGCCATGGTTAGATCTCTGCCAGTGAATCAAGTCTCCTAACACCGGAGCACTGCCATTTCTGGCAGTGGGATAAAGAACCTTCTCTAGAGAGCCATTTTGGGAGGAGATCCAAAGTTCCAGGGCTGGAATTGATTCGTTAATGAGACAACGGTGACTCCCAGTGGTGAACTCCTGCAAGTGGCAGTTACCCAGTTTCAGCTCAGGAGTTTTTGGCCATTACCATTACCCTCCTCACCTACAGAGAGCTCGTCTGACTTCTGGAAGAAAGTCACCTCCTGCCTTTGTCTCCTGGCAGCACTCGTGTGCTGGCCTCCCCCCAGCCCAGTCCTCATGGCAATGCTGCTGTGCTGTGCCTGGTGTGTCTCATGTCTCCCACCTCCTGAATAAGAGGGCAGGCTTTGTTATTAGGCTTCCACAGATTAAATTGCTCCCCTGCTTTTATCTTCCTGGAAAAAAAGGACCGTGGTGAGCATATGGTGCTTCAGGGATGCTGATAGTTTGTGTTGATCCTATGTGTATGGGTAGGTACACGTACAGATGAGCCAAAGGAGACCAGATACTCTGTCTGTAAATATCTCTGCTAAGTTTGCCAATGCAGTTACAAGTTAGTGGTCAGAAACATCAGCCCTTTCTGTGCTTGCTCTCAGTGTAAGCTTGATGTGGGCTTTCTCTGTTAGCTATCCACAAGGTTCTGTTTTGAAAACTTTTATTAAATTTGGCCTCATTCTGCATCCAAGTGTATCTTGCAGCCCCTCCACCTGGTTGGGTGCATGCTGCCACATTGCTGGCAAGTCTGCCATCATGAGTGACAGCCATCACATGGTGTCACCAAAGCCAGCCAGCCTGAAACACAACTGATAGAATTTCTTCTTTTTCTCCATCTCTCCAGCAAGCTGACTCAGGACAACAGGATAGAAAGCCCAATTCCTATCCTGCCTCTCCCAACACCAGACACTGAGACAGAGAAGCTGATCAAAATGAAGGATGAGGAGGTGAGACCCCTTTCTGCCTGGGCCTTCTTGGTGTGGGAGCTGGAATCAGAGGAGCTTCTCCAGCATTGCCCCATAAAAGCTCTCCTGGGTCTCCCACCATCATGGGCTCCTGGTGAGGATAGTGTGAAGGCTGTGGATTCCTCTGTCAGGGAAACGTGGCTCCCTTCCATCACAGATCCAGATGCCTGTGTGCTCAGGCAGGAGTTCATTCTCTCTGAGGGATCCCTTTAGCAGTTCCAAGGGACTGTCACCAGCTAACCTGACCACAAGAGACCCCATTGTGACTCTCTCTTCTCTGTCTCACGCAGTTACGGCGGATGCAAGAGATGCTGCAGAAGATGCAGCAGCAGATGCAGGATCAATGAGAGGCAGGTACTTGGAGGGCAGAGGGAATTCCCTGGTGACCATCTGAGGCCTGGCAAGAGCTGTGGATGTTTCGAAAAGGTTTCCTGTTGTATAGAGACTTGTGGGCAAGAGCTGTACCCGCACCCTCTAATTTATTATCAGCAGTGCTGGCTTTGTGGTCAGCTGGATTGTGGAGGAGGCTGTTCACTTAACAGTTTACTGATGTGTATTTCTTTTTTTAATAATTATTCTTTCCTTTTTCTTTATTTCTTTATTTTTTTTTAAAGAAAATAACCTGGGAAGTCTCTAAGATATTGAAAAAACAAAAAAAATGTCCCTTTCCCATGTACTAATCTTTTGTTTGGGAATGCTCTGTTATTTAAAGTCCTGGTTTCTCTGGTGTACAAACTTGAAGACTATCTGTGTCAATGCACGTAAATGTTTACTCCCAACTGAGGTGCTGTGCCCCTCTCCACATTCCCTTTGTTTGGGGCCAGCACAAGCATTGCAAAGGCAGTCATACCCTCCTGTGAGTTTGACCTGTGCTGCTCAGGCTCCTCAGCCTGGGGCCAACCTGAGCCCTGAGAGCTGGGGCTGAGGGTTTCTCTGTGCACTGACCTGCTCAGGAGTCCTAATGGTTGTTTGGTTTCCTGCTTGGATTTTTCTGAGGTTTTCTTGTTCAGTTGGTTAGGTTTGGTTTTCTATCAAGAGACTCCAGTATCTTTGCAATGAGTAACACCTTTCCAGCCGTGGTTTCCTTCCATGTCTGTCCAGAGGAACCCCAGTGCCCTGCAGTAGATGAGTGAGGGTATCTTATGGTTAATTTGTGGTCATCCAGCTGCAGTGTGTCTCCAGCATCTGCTCTGGAAAGCAACGTGGCAGCCAGAGTGCTTGGCTGGGACTGCTTTAGAGGGGGTTAAAACTCTAGGGTTGAAATCCAACCCCAAAGGCAGAGATGTGCCCTACCTCCAGGCTTGGAGGTCCCACAAGCACATTGCTGACTTTGCCTCTTCACCAGGAGAAGTTCAGTTTTGGTAGGCTTGTACCAGAGACCTGCAAGCCACCTATCCAGGCAGGTGTTTGGTCAGTGTGGCAGGTGCAGGAGTGTCACTGCATGGGGTGACACATGGGGTGTTCCAGCCCAGCAGACTTGGCACTTCCTCCCCTGCCCTTTCCCTTCTGCCCCTCCCTGGTCCGAGGCTCTTCCTGTGGCAGTGCTGGGAAGGCTGGTGGAACTGCTGGGCAGAGATAAGAGCACTCTTTGGGTAATAGCTTCTGTCCTGTTCTTGCTTCCTGGGTATTTTTAACTTTAGTCCAGACAGAGCAAAGCCTGGAATGTGATGTGCCTGACCAGACAGGCCTCAGCAGCAACACTGCCATGCTCACAGGGAATCAGGGCTATGGGAGGGAGAGTCACTTGGCTCTTCCCTCCAGCTCCAGGGAGTGCTGCCATGGGCTGGGCCCTTCTGCTCCTCTGGCTCCCTTGTTGTTATGTTCCCTTTCCCCTTTTATATCTGCTCCTCCATCTCTGACTCTCCCTGGGTTGGAAGCACAGTGTTGGCCAGGAATAGCCAGGCCCTAAATTCTGTAGTTAGATGCTGTGTTTGTCTGACTCCCCCGTGGGGCTTTAAGAGTCCTGATCAGGGCTTGTCTGGTAGTGAGTAGTTTGGCTGGTTCCAGTTATTCACTGTACAGAGCCTCTGCTTAGCCAGAACATAGGCTGCAGGGGCAGAGCACAGTGTGGAAGGATGAAACGAGATGGAAACCTCTTGGCATAAATGTGCAAGCTGGGCAATAGCAGTGGCCAACAATGTTTGGGGTTTTTCTTTCATTCTTCCTTATATTGAGCTCATAAGTGACCATGGCAGTTATGACAGGGGAAGTGGCAGGCCTAGGGCAAGGGAAGTGTTCAGCTTGTCTTCAATAACATGCAGGACTAAGCCACTTAAGGAGGAAACACAACCTCTATTTGTGTGATGTGGTTTCTTGAGCAATGGAGTAGCCTGAAACAAGAGCTTCCTTGAGGTTTTTTTGGACCTGGTTTGTTGCTGTCCAAAGCAGAACTGCTGAATTCTCAGCTTTATCTGTGCAAGCATAATGGGAAACACCTTGTAGTACCTGTCCCCTCTTTTGTTACAGTAGCTTTGTCTGTGAGGATAGTGTTCAGTTGCAAATGAGCCTTGTTCAGGTGGAGATGATCCTCTTGCAAATAGATTCATTCCTAGAAGATAAAGGAGGCCTTTCCCTTCAGCATGGACAAAAAAGAGCTGATAGCTTTTTTTCCTGGGCTATGTGTGGAACTTCTTGGTGCTGGTGAGAGCACAGGGTACACTAGCCACTGGTAATCAGGATTGCTGAGGGTGAATCTGCCCCTGTCCCTCTGGGTGAGGGGGCTCAGTGCACATGGCTCCTCTGTCAAGTCAGTAGTCACAAGTCTGTCCTCTACAGAGAGCTGAAGCTTTCAGCTACCAGCTGGCAAAGATGGTTCAAGTTGCACTTACAAAAAAATGCACAGGAGTGAGGCACCAGAGGGGGCAGTGGTGCCACTGAAATCAGGGCTCCATCAGGTAGGAGGTTCTGAGCCCAAAGCACCAGAGCTTGGGGGCTGCATGGATTGTAGATCAATCCCTTGCTTTTAGATTGGCTTTGAAGAGCACCAGGGATTCAGACTCTGTCCTGGAAAGTGGCATCTGTTTAATAAACAAGGACTGTTTGGTACTGCTGCGTTGAGCTGCCCAGTAAGCAGAGAAGAGTCTCTTGAAAAAATGTAGTTGGCCACTTGGCTCTGTCAGTGAGAACTCTGGATAGGAAAGTAACTTAACACCTCCCCTCACCAAATCCTCCACAGCCACATATGGACCCCTGCACCCCCCAGGTACATTCCCACACCTCTGCCAAGCTTTTCCCTGCTGACTGAGTCACTGCAGGAGTGGTGTCCCACTCGGCAGAGCTGTCCCAGGTACATCTTGGACCTTGTGCCTGACTGGGGAGGGAGCCATGGCATGAACTCCTTATGTGCTGCTGCTGTGCTGGTCCTGCCTGTGCAGTCCTTGCTGCCTCCCTGCATGCCACCCTGCCGAGGAGGGGTCCCACTCTTGGTGCTCTGTGATGGCATTCCCTGCTCCTCCTCACAAACCCTGCTGTTCTTTAACGCTGGCTTGCTCCTGCCATGCAACTTCCTCACCCCTTGCTCCATTCTTAGGCTCTTTGTTTCTTGTCCATCTGTTGGGTTATTATAATATATATATTTTTTGTAAATTTCTGTTTGAACATTTTGTCATTGTGAACAAAGAAAAATGAAACCTTTTAAAACATATCCATTTTATTAAATGATTATTGTTATTATTAATAATGTTTACTACCTGAATTGATCAGTGAAATAAATACGTTCAAAACCCCAACCTCTTTCTGTTTAATTTTCAGTCCCCTTGAGCAGCATTGGTGATACATTATGGACAGGAGAGAGGAAAACTGACTGTTTCTGCTTTTATCCAATTCCATTGGATTCTGTTGGAATCCCTTTCTGCATAGGACTCCTGGCCTGCTAGAGAAGGTGATCTTGAAGTTCTACCTTTAAGCTTTCCCTAAGAGAGGTGTCTAAATCACCAAGAAATCCATTTTGCAAGTAGTCAAAGGAGCATTGCTCAGTCTGTGCTGTATGTGGAGCCAGGATGGGTCTGTCTCTAGATCAGCTCCATGCCACACCTGGCCTGAGCACCTGCCTGTGAATAAATATAGCAGCAAATGCATGGGACAAACTAATTTCGCTGAGCAAACTTACCCTGCCATAGTCAATCTCCTCTAAAAGTGGAAAGCAGGCCCTGCAGGAAAAACTGGGTTTGGTAGCCTAAGATCTCATGCCCACTCTGCCTACCTGCCACAGTGCAACAACTGGAATTATCTGTTCCAACTTCCTAGAAATTTAAAGCTTAATTGCTTTGTTTAGAGCATCAGAGATTTTACTGTGGTTAGGGCCAAATTCTGCTGTTGTTTGTGACCTAAGTTCTCTTTAACATCAGCACATTCAGGGCATTCATAATTTCTTCTCTGTACAGTGTGCACAATACAAGGTGATGGTGAGTTGGGTCCAATGGGGCAGCAGTTTTTCAATGTAATTCTGGTGGCCTTACCCTAAGGAACATAGCAAATGCCTAGAGTCAGTCAGGCTGATGGCAGAAAAATGTCTGTGAAGGCATTATGGTTCTGAGAAGACAAGATTCTATCTAAATGTAGTAATTACCTTTGGATTTATCTGTTCCAGTATTTCTGTAATGCAGCTTCTGAATGAAGGATGTGGTCAGTCTTTCTCAGTACTGCAGACTGGACTTGTGAGAGCTGCCAGCTCATCTGGTTATCAAAAAAGCAGTTATGTGGGCTCTATGTTTCCCAGACTATCACCCTTCCTGTGAACCTAACTAGTTTATTTTGATGCAGACAATGAAATGCAAGAGTTATATTTTACCTCCATAAGAATCAATCATTGGAGGATTCAAGTGTCTGGAGGATCTTTATCCTTGGCTCAACTATTGATACTGATGTGGTCACTGGAACTCCATTTCTTTCAGCAGATCTTCCACTGCTTACTAAGAGTGGATTTATGTTACTGCTACCAGGGAAACCTTAGGGTCAGCACATTGCCAAGTGCTAGGTCTCACGCCTTAGCCAAGTACAGTCTTCCTGATGAGACAGGAAACCAAAGGCTCAGGCAGTGCAGCACAAAGCAGAAGCATCCCCTTCCAGGTTGAAATGCATTTTGAGTTACTGCTTTGCAATTGAGACTTCTGTTTCTGTTGGACGGAGCATGTGAGCCCATAATCACAGTTATCGGTGCTGTCAGCATCTCTCCCAGCAAACATGTTCTTGCTGTCAGCTCCTCTTTCTTGGAAGACTTGCTCAATGAAGCCTCAGCTTCCGGCAACATGCAGCAAACTTGCAGGAAGGTCTCATGTGGGAGGTGTCCCTAGGATGAGCCTGACCCTTATCTTGCCAGCCAGCTGCAAGGGGATTATCCGGGAGCCCAGCTATGCTGCTGCAAACACTTGCACTGGCTGGACTGCCTTCAGACCTTCTTGTGTTGTAAGGCCAGCAAGAAAGCAAGGGTTGAACTACTCTGGTAAGTCAACAAAGCTACCTTCTGTTCTTTCTTTTTTCCCTTCTTTATGTTTGGTTGACAGATTGCACAGAAAAGCACTGCATTGTTTTAGGTGTGTGTAGTTGTTCTCCTAAAGAAGTTATAGCAGCTCATATGTTCAGTGGTGTCATGAGGCTGCAATAAAAAGACAGCTCATTCACCCTTGTCTTCCAGCATGGTCACAGCTCCAGAAGGAGATTATTCACAGAAGACTTCGTTGACTTACACCCTTACTGGTCAGCACACTCTCTGCTGGCCAAGGATGGTTTATAATTTCTTTTTAAGACTGAAGGCTATTTTTTTACTTGTGGTAACAATAAGTTTATTTCTAAATAATCAAAATATCTTGCAGTTTGCATGAACAAAGCTTTGCTTAAAGATGTAATTCAGAGCTATAAGACATGATTCCTTTATATACATCTTATACAACTCCAGTAATGCCAAAAATACAAGCAACTCTTGTATGCTTCTGAGGACCAGTGAAAATTAATTTGATGGCTGCAGCTAAGCCTCTCAGTTGCCATCTATTCATATCCTCAAATCCAGGGTTGGGAGACCAGGAATATTGCCTCTCCTGTAATGAGAGACCAAGAATTTGCACACTACCTCTATTAACTCTTCTCTTTTCAGAGCTCTCAAATCTATGAAGGACATCAGCTTCACCCAACTTTATAAACTCATCCTCAGAACAAACCAACAAAGACCTGGGCTCTTCTGTCAGTCCAGAGTGCGTGGTGTCCACTTGCCTGGTCTACACCTCATCTAGTCTAACCAGGTGAAGATGAACAGTGGAATTCTCTTCTTGTCCCTCCTTGGCTTCCTCCCACTTGTGATACCCACATGCCCTGTGCCATGCAAGTGTGCCACCAACATTATTGACTGCACATCCAAAGACCTAACCGTAGCACACCTACCAGCTGCTTTCCGCCCTTCAGCAGAAATTATCCACCTCGGTTACAACAGGCTCACCTCTATTCCCAATGGGCTCTTTGACAACCTAAAGAGCCTCCAGGTAGTTTACCTGCAGGGAAACCCTTGGGAATGCAACTGTGATATCCTCTACTTGCGCTCTTGGCTCCAGTGGCAGCAGAACCGGACCTTATACAGGGATGTGAGATGCACCTCCCCGGCTCACTTGCAGGACCGGATCATTGCCTATCTGACAGAAGATGAAATCATCTCCACATGCCAGTACTGGTACTGCAGCCTGGCTCTCCTTTCTCAGATCTGTCTCTTCATCCTCCTTTTCCTTCAGGTTGTCTTGGTAGTCTTCATCATTGTCTACCTGCAGAAATTTCGGAGAATGACTGCTGAAGCCCGGAGCACCACCCGAGATCTTCACCAGCATCTCGACACCTGGGAATCTTCTTCAAGAAGCCCCTACAAAAATGATTAACATCACAAGACTGAATATTCTCTTTCCCCTCGGGTGATGCTGTGCCAAGGTTTTGTGATATCCAGCGGGGACAATTCAGAGCAGCATCTCATCCTGACTGCAGTCCAAAGCAAGACTTGAACTAATTAATTAGACACTTGCTGTTTTTCCGAAGACTTGATCTTGTGTTTTTTAATGCTTTAAATTGTTCAGTGTGATCTTGATTGCTTTGCTGAGCTGGGAGTGGTTCTAGTTTGGTAGACTGAGGAAATCATTAAACAGCAGCCAAAACTGGGGGAGCAAGTGTTTAGAAGCCTACCCATTTTACCCTATTTTCATTCCTTTTAAGCTACTTAGAGTTTTAATACTGACCTCAAACTTGTACTGAGTCAGACTGGGGCCCTGGATGTTTATGAGAAATTAACAATGAAGCTGAGACTTGTCAAGAGCAGAGGCTCTCCTGTCTGGCTGTGCTTGTGTGGCCCCTGGTACAAGTGATCTGGTTATCTTTGGTTATCTTTGAAGCCTCAAACTTCAAAATCCACTTACATGCCTACAGCTGGTTATGATGTCCCTTAATTTTTTTTTTTTTAATTTGTAATGAAGCAAAATTGAAATAAAGTAATGATGCATGATGATGTAAATGGTTTATTTCTCTCTCCTTTGCTAGGTATCTTGCACTGTCAGTGTCTCACACTCCCTTACACTCAAACTTAGTGCCAAGCAAAACAAATACCACGGAGTTAAACTTCCCCAGGTATCGGCTTTTACACTGGGCCGGTGTAAACGTGGAGTCTCCTCTGGTTCCACCCAGGTGCTGCTTTGCTTCTCTGCCGTGGGGGCTGGAGGGGGAATGGCGCTTCTGGGTGCAAGCACAGCCTCAGGGGGATGATCCCTGAGCCCTCAGTCCCCAGCCCCAGGTTTGAGAGGGTTCCAGTTCTCCTTCAACACCCTCGGGTCACATGAAAACGGGGTTCAGCGGCGAGAAGCCCCTTGGGACCGGGACGGGACGGGACGGGACGGGCGGGAGGCGGCGGTGCCTCGCGCCGGCTCTAACGGCTCTGCCTGGGCTCACGTGCGGCCCCGTCTCGCCCTGGGCACGAGGCGGCTGAGGGAGCTCTGTGAGGAAAAGGGCGGGAGGAGCTGCTCCGGGGGCTGCCTGAGGAGAAAAGGAGGCTGCTCCGCCTCAGGGATCTTTACCTCGGCTTGTTTTCATCTCCGGGGTCTGTTTTTCTTGCCCCAAAAGCATGAAGTATTGCTGTAGAAAAGCCCGGTGCTTGAGTAGAAGCTGTGCAGGTGGAGGCTGAGGTGAGGAAATGGGCTGCAATGGGTCCTCCTCGACAAGCTGAGGAAGGGCAGGTGTGCAGTGAGGGGGATGGTGTCAAAGGCTGAGGAGGACATTCACCAGGATGCGTCTACCTGGGCCAGCAGATGTGAGGTAAGTGATACGGGGCTCTGCCTCCTGGGACCTCTTGTTCTCCTTTTCCTTTCTCTGCACCATATTCCTCCAATACTAACCCTCTGTGGCCTTAGCCTGACTGAATGTTGCAGTGTAGCACACTAGGAAATGGAGTTCCATCTCAGATTTGGTTTTTCTTCTGGAAATTGGACTTTGCTGAGCTTTGTAACTGATGCACCTTCTGCTCTGTGTTGCAATGTCCCCTGCAATATTGCCAGGGACTGTGGCCTCTAAGGGGAACTCAGCTCCACTGAGGAGCTTGCTCTGTGGAGACATTCAAACTGATGCTTGAGGAAGTCCCTCTGATGCTCTCAAATACCTGATTATGAAGTACTATTGTATTATTTTTTCCCTCACTCCTCAGGGAACAGTTTTTCCATAGGAATAGAAACCCTGTTCCCTGGCTTGTTCTTACACAGTGTCCTTTTCCTAGAATCAAGATTCAGATGTGTAAGGAAGTAACACAATCCATTGTCTTCACCCCTTCCTTCTCGGTTATTTTTAGGTGAATTACACTGTTATTTTAGCTGTTTTATGCCTCTTGTTGGAGTCTCTTTCCTTTACTGATACTTATAAGGGATGTAAAAGGCTTTTTGCTTTCCTAGTGTTATCACAAAGTGTGGTACTGTGGCAGAATGAGTCTCTGGTTTTGCCTGCAGATTTTTGGTTGAATTTACCTGGGTTAGAGGATGTTGCTCATGCATATAGGCAGGTACTGACAGTGCTACAGGCACAGGCTTAGTTGCTGGGAGAGGCTGGACTGGGAGCAGGCACAATCCCAGCCCTGTGACTGCTTAGCTGCCTGCCTGTCAGCAGTCGTGAGGTGCTGGAAAACCTTCGGGACTCAGTGTGCCCACAAAGACAGAACAACTGCTGACTTTGGTTTATCTTCCCTGGGGAGGCAGGAGGGGTCCTGACTCTGCATCATTAAGTCTTGGCACATGAAAAGTAAAAAGCCTTTTTGGCATCATTTGCACCTGTGATGAATGTGACCAGCTGTAGCGATGTGATAATGAATTGCACTGAGCACAGACTGATTTGTATACCATGGCACCGTGTCTCTTCCATAAATCTAGATCCTGCATGTCTTGGCTTCTCCTGGCTTAGAAAGCTGCATGTCACACATGCTTTCTTGCTCTGCTGGCCTGCAGAGGATCTTCTGTGCTGTTGCTGAAGGGAGAACTGGCTTGCTTTCTGAAGGGAAGGACTGTCCGAGGCTGCACAGTGGCTTCAAAGGGGAAGCAGTGGTGAAATATGGCAGAGATAAATGCAAGCTGTTAAGCTTCTTTGCAAATAACTTCCTAGTGTGGAGGCCAATCCAACACCTGGGAATGCAGGATTGGGCTACCAGCCCTGTCAGACAGGTTGCTGCATTGCCAAAGGTTCAGGATGTTTCCAAGCAGCTCCTTTTTCTGAAAGATCACAGGTTAAAAATCTGCACTGCCGAAGTGAAGAACTAAACAGTTGGTAGAAGTCAGTGTGGAAGGGACACTGGTTCTTTCTTCTTTTAAATGCTCAGTTTTTTAGGTACTCGGATGATGACTCTTGCATGCCTTGCAAAGTGAAAGAAGTCTTGAAAGCAAAGCAAGCTGATTTTGGAGCCTAGAAAATTTTAGCCCATAATCCCACGGAGAACTGGTTTTTCAGTTCTTGTACCTTATGGTGATAGTGGTTGTTTTGCTTCAAGACTGCTACAGGTGCTTGTTTACAGATTGCCTGTAGGTTCATGTGACACCTGGGAACATACCTCTGTTATTTTAGATAGACTTTCACAGTTCTGCACCCTTATATGTGGGATGGAAATCCCATATTTATATGCATAAAGAACAAGTTGTTATGCACAGCAGGGCTTATGCACTGAGACAGACCAATTTTATGCAACAGCTGGGGATGAAGTAGTGCTTGGAGATTGTATTGGTGAAAAGTCCTAGGGAAGCATGGCATATCCCTGTCTCAAGTAATCACAGCTGTATGCTGTGCATGTGTCCAAATGGGAATGTTTTGTGGATGCTTTGGCAGCCTGATCTGGCATTTGTTGCTTACAAATTGAAAAAGACTATTTTCATTATCATTAATATGAGGCTACCTGGTTTTCTTCAAACTCCTCATTTCCTTTCAGGATTGAAGCATGCACTGCATCCCAGAGAGTGTGCCAAAGAACAGCAGTGTTGATTCCACATGATGGGACACCTTGCTTGTCCAGAATACATGGGAGAACTATTTTAGAAATGGCTTTACTTTTTTTCCATGTATTTGCATATGAAAGCTGAGGCTTCCTCAGCCTCATAAACCTGATTTTAGAGGTCTTATTTAACATGGCACATGGTCTTATTTAACAGGCTTCAACAAATGATTAGTTATCTTGGATAAATGCCTTGAAAGCAGCAGGTTTGCAGCATTAAGGTTTGTTCTGAAGATAGTGTGTGCATACTTACTGTATGTCTAGATAAAGGTATATGTTTCTTAGGAGGACAGGATAGAGCACTACTGGAGCACATAAAGATTTAAGTGTTTTCAGTCCAAAAAGACCACAAATCACCCTCTTTAAATCTACAAGTAGGGGTTTTTTTGTTTTTTCCTTTTCCTTTACATGTCTTGTGGTCTCCTTCTGCTCTGCAATTTTTGTGACCATTGAGAACTGAATATACTGGGAGGTATTTCTTTGTGTTTCCACACAGAAGGATTAACCTGAGAGTTATGAAACCAAGATGCCAATAATGCCCTCTGAGGATACCTGATGTTTTAGGCTACACAACACTCACCCACCACCCTTGTCTGTAATAGCTGATGAGCACTTGTAACCTGTCCTGTCGCAGCTGTTTGATGCCATACTAATGTAATTCTTTTTGCATAGAAACAGAGCTCTGCTGATTGAATGTTTCCAGAGCCCTTACTCGTATTAACATGTAATTTAGGTTTGCTCGGAAGAGGGCAGCAAATAGCTTTTGATCTGCTTTGCTTTTGCTAATAAAATCAACCTGAGATGTGGGCCTGGGAGAGAATGAAGGTGAGTGAGATGCAAGTCTGACCAAAGAAACTGACAATAATTGTCCAAACATAGTTGCCCAAGCAACAGATGTTGCTTTTAAACCATCCCTTTGTTGGCATTCCAAAACATCATTCTGAAAACAGGAAGAGGGAAAGGTGATAATTATGTTGTTTTGGCCATAATTGAAATATTGTTGGTTGTCTGTAGGCTGTTTCGAGTGATGAGCTTTGGAAACTCACTCCTTGACAGGTGGGGGCGCAAAATCTGCCCATCATCCCTGAGTGGTGGGAGCAGCACTTTTGCGCCTGTTAGAGATGGGAAGGTGCCTGGAGAGTGGGTGGGAGATAGGTGCTCTGACAGTACCCCAGAGCTCAAAATTGTTGGGGTTAATTCTTTAATTCTGTGCATCCATGAGACAGAAAATGCAGAAGCTGAAGAGACGAACGTATGTATACGCACCCAGGAAATTAAAATGCCCCTGCAATGGGTAGGAGCTGTGGCAGCTGAAGTTTGTTTTGAAGTACTGTGAAACATTAACATTGCCTGTTACAAATTGTATCCCTTAATTTGGTTGTTTCTCTTAGGAAATTATAAGCGCTGTGACTGTGTCTGGAGGAGCTTTTCCAGCAGGGGCTTTAGCCTCCGGCATTCTCAAGCTCACTAAGAGACGGTGTGGGTGCCCATGCTTGCTCTGCATCTCCATTACCTGATCTTTCAACACAGTGTTACAAGTTAATTTTTTTTCCCAGGATGAGACTTTCATTCCCTCCCATTGATCATGGCCAAAGAAGAGAGCTCAAATGGAGATTTATTCCAGAAACAATGGCTCCCTTATGTACCCTGTCATGCTCTCTGTGAATGAATCTGCTGGTGAAATGAAGGCTTTTCCCCAGGCTGTTTTGTACCTTTCTCAGGTGATTCTTCATATGAGATCAACTGCCTGAATTTCAGCAGGGAGGAGAAGAGAGGTAAAGTATGGCATCTTTGTTCCATGGGGACATGAGGCAAAATGACAGTCAGTGGGACTTGGGTCTCAGGTTTATTTTCCATAAATCCCCATGTGCTGCAGCAAGATTGTCCAGAATAAAACCTGTGAAGCAGCGGGCAGCTTCCCAGCACAGCTGTTCAAGTTCTTCTGCCTTGTAACACTTCTCTGTGGGTCCACGCCAAAGCCCCCACCCTGGTCTGGCTGTTCTCTTTAAACCAAAGCTGGCGTCATCCTTATTGCCTCATCTCAGCTCTGCTGTGAGCTGCTGCCTATTCTGTTGGTACCTGTTCTTCTCCACCCTCCCCAGCACTGTCAGCATTTCTCAAGTTGTACATAAAATATAGCTTGCTACTTTCCCATATTTGGTACTTTGCCACTGAGCTGCACCAAAAACATCAAACTGATTAATCTGATGATCCAGTGTAGAAGGCTTTGAAAGCAACACATTGATATTCTTGATCACTTACTCTCTTTTCATATACTCTGCCATTAGCTGTCAAGAATGGCATTTTTATGATTCCTTTGCCGAATTTCCTCTTTGCCTGAGACTTGAAAAGTGTAAAAAGCAACACTGTAGTTTCTGTGATGTGTCTTAATGAAGGGAAACTCTCTCCAGTGCTGTACATGAATTTCAGTGGGCAAATTCCCCTGCAGTTTGCTATAGTGCTTTGAGTGTTTTTTATCTACCCATTGCTGATTCTTGGCCTGAGCAGAAAAAGGACTGAAATGTTTTCTGTCTGGAGGCACATGAAGAGGAGGGAAAGAGATATCCTTACAAAAGGTAAAGGTAGAGAGGGAAGTGCATCATCTGTAATATGAAAATAAATCTTGAGCTATATTTTTATGTGTGGATCTGAGAGAAGGCTCCACATTCAGAGCAGTGCAATTTGAACTGTGTGGTGGTGTTCACAATCTGGGAGAAGCTACGCTTTGGTTAAATCACTGTGTGTTGCAATAAACCAGTGTCCTGTTTTCTGTTCTAGATATAGGGGGGGGGAATGATTTGAAGATGCAACTACTGAAAACACATGTAACTTGAAGGTAGTGGAGTGAAACCCAAGTCCTGCTCTGTTCTGCCATTATCTTCAGCAAAGCCAGGGTTTGATGAAGGAGCTTTTGGAGTGTGTAATGGGCCATGCACATAAACTGCCAAGATGAATCTCTTGTTTAGTGAGACCCAGTGCAGGAAGGAACATCTGTGGAGCTGTGGCACTGGATTACACATCTTGGTAGTGTAACCTTATGTCCAGTTATGTCCAGTAAGACAAGTACTTGTAAAACCACTGAGAGCATCTGAGTCCTGTCAAGATGAGAGGAAATTAGGATGAAAGTTGGGTGCTGTATCCCCTAATATTACTCCAGTGGTTAATTAGCAGTGGAAAAATTAACATGTATTTTAAATTCCTGTTTGTCTGTGTGTTGCTGATAATCCTTTCCTGGCCCACGGTGTTTTGAGGTCCAGTAGGTGTTCTTGCCAAGGTGCAAGGACAGCACTCCAAAATTTGCCCTTAGAATCGGTCGGTCTAGCTCAGTGCTAACGCTCCAGAGTCAATTATCCTCTTCCTCAGGCTGGTCAGGAGTAAAGCCAGCTCACCTTTGGAAGCTCACCTTTTATTGGTCCCCCAATTCTGCTCATGTGCAGTTGGGACCAGCCCTAACTGTTCACAGGTGGACTTAACAGGAGCTTGTGCCTTCCTCCTCCTAAATGGCAACACCTGATTGTGCTTACCTGATTGCCTCTACATCTGTGAGTTTCTAGCATTCCTACTTTGCCATACCTTTATCTGTAGATGTCTGCAGGGCCTCATGTGCTAGGCACTCTGCATTCCCAGGGATGGGAAATTGTGAAATCCATGTGGGATGCGAAATTACCTCAGATGTTTCCCATATTAGTTAGGGGAAAAAAGAGTCTGTCTTGGAAACGACTCAGCTGGAATCCAGGGCATACAACTGGTGCATTCATCTTCATGCTCAATCTCCTGCCTACTAGTAACCTGATTGACTTTCTAAATGAAAAATTACTATAATCCAAAATTTGGAGCTTCAGTATTTGTGAACTGGAAAACAGATATCTAAATAAGTCCACGGATTTATATGTTTTTCAATCAATTTCTTAATTATGTATAAACTTCAAAAATAGATACTTATACCAACTGTTCCTTGGTCTTGCCAAGTTGGGTGTTTCATATTAAAATAATTCACTGAATGGTTTCCACCACCTTTCTATCTTGCACAGTGAAGAGGGTCTGTCAGCTAAAGTGTCTTTCATTGCATATGGTGGGAAAGCAGAGGAACAGAGAGAGGAAGATGGCATAAATGATCTTTGTTAGCAGGACTGTCAGTGACTTTGTGGCCTACAGAGCTGCTGTTGCTGAGACGTGGCTTATGGTCCCACATGGAGCCACGCCTCTGTGGCATAAGCCTTTCTGCAAAAGGCTGGATCCTGCCTAAGTTACAGTTTTATTTTTGCTTTGCTGTGCAAGTAGATCCACCTGATGGATACAGGGCAGGAATGACAGCATTTGGGGTTTCTCCCCTGGAAAGCAGAAGAGTTTTGTTGTTCCGAGGCTGAGAGTTTATTAACCACAGCAATCCAGCAGGTCTTGGAAGACTCCCAGGACCCCTGAAGGTGCTGAGCTGCATGTGTTGACACACTGGGAGTCCAGCGCCTGCTGTGTTTCTCTTATTTCAAAGGAAACATCAGTCAGAGAGGGAATCTCCTCTGTTGGGATACAGCTGGAGTGCATATCAAACAGGAGCTTGCTGGGGAAGGAGGGCAGGGCAGGGGGCAGCCTATCATGTGGAAGAGAAGGGAAAAGGCAGGGATCCTGATGTCCTGATGGCTGATTCAGCACAGAGGTGGCCTGGCATTAGTTCAGTCAAGGGTCTTGGGCCCCTACCTGCTGTGACCAGGATGCATCTCCAGAGATGCTGAGGAGATGTCACCTTGGGCTGTGTGTGATGGCTGGGGGGGGGCAGCAGGTGGATGCGATGCTGAGCTTGGGTGCTGCACCCTGATACGTCCCTGCATCCCCCTGCATTGGCACCAGCAGTGCTGAAGTAGACTGGTATGGAGATGCACATCTGTGCCCAGGGCAAGAAGAATTTCAAGCTGAAAGGCTGTGTGGAACTCTTCTTTTTTTGCTGTTAGAGCCAGCAGCATCCTTGTATAAACTGTGCTGTGGTTTTAATGAGTACTTGTAGAAGAGAGAACTACTACAATATGGCGTACTGTCTTGTACCTATGTCTGCACTTCTCATGAATCTTTGGGCCATGAGTGGATTCACCAGTGTTCTCTGTATTGAATGAGATGGACTGTTCTCCACCTGGCAGTTGCAGGGTTGGACTGATGCCACAGAGAGTTCATCAGGGTTGCTCGAGGGCATTGCGGCTGGGACATCATCACCCTTAGCCCAGAGTGGCCAACACTAACCAGTTCTCAGAAGTCTATCCCCTCAGCTTCCCTGAGCGAGGAAGGTCTGATCTGAGTGCTGCGAAGACAGAGGTCCCTGGCAGGTCTGGGGGAGCATTCAATGCTGGCTGTTCATTTGCTGTTGTGAGCTGCCTGGAAAAGTTTTTTTTTGCTCAGCTACAGAGGAAGCTCATCACAGTTTAGCATCAGTGGTGTCAATGCTCAAAGCAATCACACAGCAAACAGCCCTCCGGATGAAGTCTGTGCACAGGACCAGAAAACAACCAGGAATGGGAAGAAAAGGGGCTAGACCTGACGAGCATTTACCTGGCAATAAGGAGCTTCATCTGGGCTGATTGTAGAGTTTTTACAAATGCTGAAGCAGTTGGTGCCTACTGAGCTGGCCTAGTTGTATTCTCAGCAATTTCTACAGGTGGGGAATGAGTGGCAAGAATAACAGAGGAGGGAGGATCTGGTTACAGGCTCAGAGAGGAATGCCAGGATTTCCTTCTCTGTGTTGTTGCTGGCTTTAGGCTTCTCCTGCCTCACCCTCCTACCTTTCTGGCTAATCCAGCTCTAGTAGAGTCCACCACAGCAGGAAAGGAGGGAGGCTCTGCTGTTGCAGTTTCTGCACCCAAGTCGTTGTATGCCAAGCTGTACACAAAACTTAATATATATTGGAACTCATTGGCTCCCATGAGGCACCCTGTAGGTTCACAGCAAAGAAGCTTTTGCAGGGACTTTAAGCACAAGGATAAAGCTGAAGTCTATTTTATTGAGTTGAGTTATCAAGAAATTTAATCTAGAAAGTTAATCTCGGAAGTATGCTAAGTTTGAACATCTGTAAGTGCTTTGAGATTTGTGAGTGAAATATGCTGGGCAGGAGAGGATGTATCTGTGGTTCAAAGCAGGGGCAAGGATATACCTCCTGCCCACAGCTTGGCTATGCAATTAATTCTGAAAAACTATTTCTTTGCTTTTGAAGTACGTTTGACTGCACTAAGTGGCATGGTGTTCTCAAAATGTTTTCCTTGGCTTGTCCAATGACTCCTGGCCTCTATTCCTCTCTATTCCTTCTCTTTTCCTTCCCTATTCTTTGGAAACAATTAATTTTAAATCTTACTCTACTTTGTTTAGGTTTAATATTTCCCTCAAATGCTTAAGGTTATGATACTTATCTTGAGTAGCAAGCCAAGGAATCACAGGAATTCTGTGTTAATGTCTCACCCTCCTTTTGCTACACAGAGGCTTCCCCAAGCAGATTTGTAAGCTCCCCAGCTGCTGCTAATTCCCTTCTAATGCAGTGAAGAGGATTTGGTCTGTTACCTTTTGGATGGTGGGACGCTTTAAAATAGCTCTGGGCACTGTTAATCCTTTTACCTATCTTGTGATGAACCTACTGTTTTAGGAAGTGGGTGGAACATACTGAAATAAAAATATGTCCACAGATACTGCTCATCAACAGATCACAGAGGACTTTTCCAAGCTGAACACCAGTTGCTACATCTATTGCAAGGATGGAGAAACTGAAGCAGGGAAAGTTTTGGGATGTGCCTGCTCTCACAGAGCACACGAACAGTAAGCTGGGGTTGAACACACCTGCATCTGGCACCAGGTTCCTGGGAACCATAAGGGAAGGGTGCACAGACCAAACTGACTGTCTTGCACATAGCTCTTCCTTGCTTTTCTTTAAATAGTTTGCACACTGCAGAAAAGGGTTTGTATTTCCCTGTTTTTCCTGGTTAAATTAATCGTCAAGTTCCCTTTGGGTTTTGGTAAGTCTGGGGCTGGAAGGGTTGGTGTTACATACTGGCACTAGGGTCTTGGGATCAGTCTTTTTGTCCAGGCCCCATGCTTAGGCGGGCAGCTGCTGCCACCTCACAGAAGTCTGGTAAAATGCTGCCATGAGTCTTCTCAAAAGATTCAAATTCTGGATGTTACAGAAATTACAAAGAAAAAGGGCAGATTTTGTGTGGGTGCTGTACTGGGAAGACATCTCTCTAATTTTCATCATATTGGGCATGAAATGTATCCTGCAGGCTAGCAAGGTCCAGAACTAGCAGTGGGAACAGACATCTCCAGTCCCAAACACACTTCACTCAAGTGTGCACAGAGATACGGGGCAGTGTCCTCTCTCACTGTGCAAGGGAAGCTGGATCCTGCTTTCGTCAGGTCTGCATGGCGTTGGAGTACCTTAATTTCTCTCTGCTATGGTGCAATGATGCACTTGGCTCCCCTACTTGTGAACACCACTGAGGGATGTGTCTTCAGCCATTTTTCCTGGAGGCTGAGGTACAAAGTCACATGTGATGCTAAGGGAGGGCAGAGTGCATGCTTGCCCCATAACATAATGTGTCTCCACCTACGCCTGGCATGGCTGTGTTTTTCCAGCTCTTTTGTGGTTTTGTTGTTCTCCCCTTGCACCCACAGGACCTTGTTCTGGCTTTAGCAGTTGGCTAGATCTTTCTTGTGTTCCTCCCACAGGGCCCAGGCACAAGCCCAGCCAAGCTTTTCACATGTGTCTGCAGATGGACCTTTGCCCCTATGGTTTGCCTGCCCCCCTCTTCACCCATGGACAGGCACACCAGTGCACAAAGTGGACATTTTCCAGCCCTGAGCTGCCAGAGTTAATTAACCTTCTGCTAAGGCCAGGCCAGTCTTTCTGGGAAACTAGATGCATTAGGTTGTGCATTCCACAAGCCTCTCTTTGCCTGGCGTCTCATGTATCTGTACAGGAAAAATCCGTTTTGTCCTCTGTGTACCTTGTGTTTTGGGACTAGAGGGGGCAGACGCCTGGGGAAGAGAGATGGGATCGAGTTCCCCAAGTCTCCCTGCTGTCAGCAGCTGCTTTGTATTTGCTATGGGAGAAGACCAACCTAAAGCTGTTGGAGATATCTTGGCTCTTCCTAGGTGGAGGATGCACACATGAAGTTTTCCCTGTCTCCTGTGAGAAAGAGCAGAGGCTCTCGTTCCTCGCAGCAGAGCTGTCTTTGTATAAGGCAACTGTCATACGAGCTGCTTGGCATGACTGGTGATAACATTACTCTCCAGTTAAGCCCTTGTCCTCTTTCTTCCAGAAGGTTTGCCCTACTTTCAGAGGAAAGCACAAGTTTTTTCCTCTGGGCTGTGTTTAATTTATGTGGTACTACTGGTCAAACCCCTGCAGAATAATGTTCTTCATGCCATTACCCATTTGGGCCATGGGGCCTGATTGCCTTTTGTGCCTTGAGGTTTCGGTGGTCCTTGAGATCTTTCTCCAAACCGCCTGTGGAGACAGAGGTCAAGGACTGACTGGAGTGACTGAAACATGCTGGGCTCCAGAGGCTGAGTTTTTGGAGCAAACTGTAGAGATGTGTGTTGAATTTTTCCCTAACTGATTTTATCTTAAAAAAAAAGAAAAAAAAAAAAAATAACCCTTTTGCACTGTGCCCAGTGCATCTGAGTGTTTTCAGGCTTCTACCACCTGCATCACTGTGCTTGTCTTGTGATGGACAGTGCTGGTGGGAACAAACACCGGGTTGTTCAGTCTCCCAACACATACATACCTGACTCCCATTAGTATCATGCTGTATAAGGCCATTTATCTCCTCCTCTGTGAGGAAAAATGCTCCCTTCCACAAGGCCCTAATCAAGCAGAACGCTGGCCTGACCTGTTCCCGTTAACTGAGCCTGTCTTTCCTTGTAAGAAAAAGAAGTCTAATCGTGCTGTCTTCCAAAAATAATAATTTAAAAGTATAAACTTGCATGAAAGCATGTTATGCTCTGGAGAAAGAAAGATAGGGACCTTTTTGACTAGTGCTGGGGGCAGGATACAGAGTTGTTTGCTTAATGTGAAAAAAGCCAGAATTTACCTGTATGGTCCACTCCTGTTTGGATAGAGGCTGCAAATCCCCCCTCTCCCATCTAGTACTGTGAGTGAGTTGCAGTAAATCAGGACAAGCTGAGAGGTTTTTTTTTTTCTTTTTAAAGGGCTTTGATTGTCCAGCTATTTTTCTCCCTTGGTGCCGCTTCACGCCACTTCTGACTTTGATTAATAGGTCTCTGAATAAAATGTTAATCTAACTAGGGGTCCTTTGCCCAGCCTCCCCCCACCCTCCATGCCTTGCTCCAGAAATATCAGAGAAAACACACAGAGGTTTTGTCTCCCTGCAGAGCACTTGTAGCTTTTGATTAATGGGTGGAAGGGCCCAGCTCCAGGTTTGTGGCATCTCTCCTGACTGCAGAAAAATAAGCAGAAAGTCACCAAACATGACACAGAGAAGGAAAGTCCCGGGAGCTGCAATGAGTGGAAAGATAGGAGAGAGAACAGCTTATAATTCAAGATGTAAGCCTTAGTATTCGTGACTCTGAGTTGAGATCCTCATCTTCACTTTAACCTTTCTTTATAATGAGCTCAGATGAAAGGTGGATTCAGCAGTTTTCAGGCTCTGGGATGTCTTGGATGCATCATGAGCTACTCTTACACACTGCCCTGGGCTGACACTTTATGTGCATGCCTTAAGAGTGGCTAAAATGGCTTAGTAAAAGAATGAGACCTTACACTTCAAACGGGACACGTGTTTCCCTTCTTTCCCCTCGAATTCTTGCCCATTCTCTGAACCAAACTTCTTTAAGAGCTTCTGAAATGATCAGAAACATGTGTTTCATTACTGTTTTCTGGCCAATACTGAACTTAGAGAGGCTGTTCTTGTATTATTTTCATGTGGAAGCCAGACCTGCTGGAAATTTGCTTGTTCCCTCAAGATGGCTGATTTGATGGACCTACATATATAAGAACCTACTCGTGTGAGGGCTTGTTTGCACAGGGCAATTAGGCTCCAGTGGATCAGGAAGTCAAACTAAGCTACTATGTTAGTCTGAAATAAGAGTATTCACTCTGAAGGGGCTCATCAGAAAAGCTATTCCTGAGGCAAGCTTTAAGTAATGGTGTGGGAGGTACATAAAGTGTGGAAGAGAATGGAGACTGACGTGTACCACTGTAGAGTTTCTGTCCTTGCATCTCTTCAGCAGAGCAGGTAGGGCCCTGCAATGCTCCTCCATTTTGTATTGGAGGAATTGGTGCAAATCTTTTATAGCTTTGCTGCCAGTCATAGAGCTGGAATATACAATCTGGGCTGTAACACAGGTGGGGTTTCTTGTGTGTGTGCTCAGCGTTACAACACTAACAAGGGAAAGGTTCATGCCATTGAGAAAGGAGGAAAAAAAAAGCCTGAATATTTTGAGCCTGGATTTTTTTAATGAGAATATGTAAAAAGCTTTATTTTGTTCAGTTACAATATTCCTTTGTGCCAAGGAAGAGTCCTGGATCCTCATCTACTGAAGAAATTTTTCAGTTAAGGAAGAGTAACCCTGATTACCAAGAGATTTATGCTTTCTCCATCTGGAAGGAATCTGTGAAGCAGTGTGGGCTATCCTGGCATGGTATGGGATTGCAATAGTTTCTGCACATCCTTTCTTCTCTTCTTGGCATCTTCCTTGAGGCCTCTCAGTCCTTGACTGGCCTATCATCCAACTCACTTGACAGCTGACATGCCTGGAGGATGCGGCCGTCCCTGCTGGCAACAGCTTTGTTTGCCCTGTGATGGATGGCTTTGTGGTCCAAGCCTCACCATTGTCCCCTTGCCTGTGGCCTTGCTTCAGTGATTCTTATCTCTGCACTGGCCATCTACTCTCTGCAGCAAAGGTGAGCAGTTGCCAGTGCTGCACCTTCTCTTTGGGTTCTTCTTCAGGACTGGGGTGGGGGGAAGGACAACGGGCATCCTCTTGAGATTGAACGAAGCCAAACTTTGCTGTTTACAGGCCTGTGTGGCATTTGGCTCTTATCAGTGAGGGGAAGGCAGATAGGAGGGATTCTTTTTGTCAGTCAAACAGTGAGTTGTATAGGCAGTGTGGAAGCCCTTGTGTAATTACCATTCTCTGCCTCTCACACCCCTATCTTGTAAATCACCAATCCATCACAGCCCTAGTCCTCGTATTGTTCTATAATTAACTGGACAAACTACAGGAGCATTGTCGTAGCTTCCCATTTACAGAGGACTCACAAAGGCTTGAAGGAAGATTTCAGCTTTTTTCCTCCTCTCTTGAACTCTTTTTTTCCTGTATCTTCTGGTCCATCTCATGACTCTAAAGGTGTCTCACCTGCTTCTCTGAATGACCACTTATTTGCAAACCTACAATCAACACAGAAGGAGTGGCCACAAAAGGACAGACCAAAGGATTTTAACCCTTCTTGTTCCGCTTACGGATGTGTGCACAAGTGCTCACCCCCCAGTGCAAGGAGCAGCTCAGTTCTTCTGAACAAGCTTTGGACCCTCTCCTAATGAAGATGGGCTGTAGATGCTTCATCCATTCCTTCATGATAACATGTTGAGGATTCAGCTCCTGGAAATCTTACGAGTTAGATGATCTTGGGGGCTGGATTATGAGCTACAAGGGGAATGGAAGATTTCCAAAGGGTGTGGTAGTACAAAGATTTGGGAAGTTACCAATACATTGGTGTTATTGCCCTGGAAAGGTAAATAATAGTTTCATGGAATTTGGAGCCATATGGAGCCTTGAAATACAAGTTTGATGTAAGCTCTGGAGTGTGGAGAGAACTGGCAGTAATTTGGGATAGTAAATAATAGGGCTGGAAGGGTCCTTAAAATCTGGTTTCTTTTCTGTAGACCAGGTGAGTGAGGCTGCTGGGCAGTGTAGAGGGCTGGTTGAACTCTTCAGGAGGTGTAAGCAGAACTTTCTGTAAGCTGTGTCATCTTACTTTGAAAGACTGTTCCTGACAGTCTTTGGAGGGGTTATCTGGCTCCATTGCCCAGCAAATACAGAGCTATGGGTGGGTCAGGAGAACAAAGCTGAAGCTCTGCTCTTCTTGCTTTATCATCTGTCCCCTCTTGCCTACAGGGATTTTACTACTTCAGAGCAGGGTGTTTCTCTTGCTTTGGCTTACAGCACCTGGCATGCAATGGCCCTGTTTTCAGCTGGAAGCTTTAGTCTCTGAAACACTACAAATAACAATGGCTTACAGACCCTCTGTTCTCTTTTTTTGAAGATTTTTAGAAAAGGTCACAGTTCTCATGGCTGCTGCATTGACAGCAGAATTTACTCCTTTGTGTTGATAGTGACACACAGCCAACTTTGCTGACCCCATGGGTATCCCTTGGAGCAGATTTTGGCTCAGAGGCTGAAGATCTACTTTTCTTCCTTATTTGAGGTGTCAGATAGGTCTGCTGGCTGAAATGTATGCCTCTATGTGCTGGTAGGCCAGGCCTTACAATAAAAACCAACATTGCTTATTTAACCTCCGTCTCTGAAATCTTCCTTTCCAGCTCATGTGAGCTGTAAATTAGACCTGTCCAACCCATGAAAACTCTGGAGAAGTGACCTGAGGCTGACCTCCAAGCCACGGGGCACTTCTTAGTGCTACCTGCATCCCAGTGACCAGGTCATCTGTATTAATATCTGAGCACACTAGATTCCCTCTTGTGAGGCCAGTGAAGCAAAGGGTATCTAAGCTCCACTTGGAAAAAGGTTTTGCCACTTCAGTACATTTGAATAGAAGGGGGAAGACCTGTTCATGTTTATTTTACAGCCCCTTTTATTGACTTGATTTATAGCCTGAGGCTGTGAGTTAATTGAGGTCTAGCCCGGGAGAGGGCACCTGGGAAGGGGAGGTGTTGCAGTGCCACCAAAGGGAAAATACGCAGGAGATGTGCTTTTATACAGCACAGCTTGTTGCAAGCTCTGGCCCTTGCTCTGTGACAGCAAACCAAGCCCTTGCCACCAGAACTGGTTGTTCTGGCTCCGGGAACATTGTTAGCTCACTGTGGGTGGCAAGGACCAGGGGGGCAGAGGTTAACCAAGAGAAGGTGTTTTTTCTTGGTGTGCCCTTCATTAAAGCATCCTCCTGCTTGTCTCTTGTGGGTGAAACCTAGTCACCTGTATAAGTGCAACTGTCATCGCCTGCCCTAATGGAGGCCTGAAAGCGTTGTTCCCATAGCCTGAAAGCAGTTGCTTTTCAGTGCACATCTCCTGGGCCTGCAGAGAAGATGCCATAGCCAGCTCTCCTCTTTGGAACCTAAAGTTTGGGATGTAGTGAATGGTGCACATAGACATCCAGAGTATGTGCACTGAGGCAGGCAAGGAAGCAGAACTTTTGCACTGGTCAGCTGGCTCCAAGACAGGTCTGGGAAAGGGCTTCTTCAGCCCAATGCCACCCTAACAAAGGAAGAGGAAGCAATATTACTGTGGGTGGCCAAAGGCTAACCCTTTTGTAAGCTGGAGTGTGACAGATCAACACCTTTTTCTGTGTGAGAGAGTTGTGGCTGTGGGCTTTTGTACAACCCCTAGTGCAGGTGCTCTGAGCCTGCTTCTGAGTTGTTTGGTATGGGGACAAGCTGGAGCTGAAGGATGCCAGCATCTCCTATTCTTCTGAGCTAGTGTGGCCTGAAATTTGTGTGTTGTCCCCACTGAAGCTGTGCTAAGAGAGCACTGTTCCTAGCCTGTAAAAAACCCTGAAAGACTAGAGGCAAAGTTACAATTTTTCTTGCTTGGCTGGCTCTGCTACAAATACATATGGCACTTCCTTTCCTTTCAGATATTTACAGCATATGTGTATCATAAACAGTACTGTGCAGCCACTATGCCTTTCACAAGGAGATCCTTCCTTGCTCTGGGAAGGCCATTTTAACCTGGTTTGTGCCAGAGAGGGCAACGGAAGTAAAGATGCTGTCAAAGGAACAGCATGGCTTCCTTCCCTGAGCATGAATGTCTTCATTCCTAACACACAGTCACTCCTTGAGCTGGTTCAGTAAATTCCAATGAACTGAGCATGATGGAGCAGGGATGGAAATCAAAACAAGGTGAGCTTGTTGAACGATGAGTATCCCCACGTCCTTGCAACCTAATGTTGGTTAAAAGGATCACCTAGCCTACCTCTCTCCTTCCACATAATGCTATTCTAAAACTTGGCAAGGAAGGACGGGTTTTCAGGGAAAAGCAATATCCTTTTTCAGATAAACTGATACAGCCAGGAAAAGCAGAAAACTTTTGGATGCATGAATCCTTCTTAAAATCTGAGTACAATCTCAGTAAGCTTTTCCGTCTGTAGGATGTGTGATCTCATTTCTGGAAGTATTTCTCATTTCTCATTTCAGAAGTATAGTTTAGGAATTACTCTCTTTGTCTTGCACAAACTTGGTACTGAGCTCTGTGGATCAAATCCCCTTTGCTTCAGGAAGCCTGTCCTGATGGCAGGCACATCTCCTAAGTGTTCCATGTCCTTAGGTTGTTGTATTGGCACTACAGCCCCATGATAAAGTTGTACCTTGTTTATTTTAAACTACTTTATGCTGCTCTTTGAAGAAGCCCCTTTAGAAAGAGGCATTACTGGAAATGAACACTGATTTCATAACTTAAGTTTTGTCTAAATGGTGAAAAGAAATGTTGAGATCAGCCAGAGCAAGCAGAGCATATTTATCTTGGCACATTGCTGCAGTGGCCCTTTTTCTACACCAGAGGAAAGGTCCAGAGTTCAAAGGCTGGCACATCTTTATCAAAGAACCCCTCTTCCTCTCTCCTCATCTCCTCCCTCAGCCTAGTGGGGGAAACTTCCCTGCCAGTCATGGCCGAAGTCCTCAGGCAGCTTCTGCTTCTTCACCTGACCTGCAGTGAAAACCTGAGTCCACAGGCAGCCAAACCAGAGCCCCATATGTCCCTGCAGAGTGGAACCTCCCAAATGTTCAGCCTGCAGTCAGCTCACAGGACCTCTTTATCAGGGATCCATGTTTCTGATTCACCAGGAAATAAAACAAGCTATTTACCCTTCATTCCTGTGAAATGATCCCTTTTCTTTAAGCCATCAGCCCCTTTATCTGATGCCATCTGAGTGGCTGCAGTATAGCTTGTTTTCATTGTTCTCTGGACATTGCTTGAACTTCCAGGGCACTCGTTTAGCTCCAGTTGGATAATGACTTCTTTCACTCTGAGCAAATAGTGTTCCTGGGCTGTGCTGCTTTTGCCCTGTTTCCTTGATGGGCAGGAATATAGGTGCTGATATATTTCAGTATGTGCTGAGGGGGCCATCAGTGGAAGACAAACCCACAGATACTGGTTATTTTAAAAACACCTTCAGTTCAGTCCTGCTCTTGCTGACTGGGAGTGACAGGGATGCTGAGATTCAGAATGGCACTAGCAGTCATCCCACATGCATAATTTTACAGCAACCACATATTTCCCTTTGCAGCTATGCGGCTGTGTGCGGTGCTCAGTCAGCCTGGGGAGAGGGAAGGAGTTTTCTACGGGAAGGGATGATCTGTACATCCTGTTTGAGGCCCTCCGACAGAGGCTGGCAGATGCCTGCGATCTTTCTCCCTCCTACTGCGACCACCAGGCTAATCCTCCTCCCGCTGGTCGGCAGAGGGCACCAGTAACCTGAAGAGAGTTCTTGGGATGCACTTGCTCTGCTGCTCCCACCGGTGAGCCAGCAAGGAGGAAGGGATGTCCTGCTCTGGGGCAAATTTGTGTAACATTAGGATAGAAACACCTCCCAGCTGAACCCTCCGTCTGGAATTCCCACTTTTAATGTTGGATCTGGTTCCACATTGTACATATTTAATCTGCTTCTGCAAAGACAGCCCTATTTCCCTTTTTCCTTGTTCCCTCCATTGCACCAGATTTAAACCACACGTAATTAATTGCAGGGGAAGTTCAAAGAAAGCTAAAAATAAATGTATTTTCTTTTTTTACTGCAAGTTATTTTCCCAACAAATAAATAGTGGAGAGTGAAGCCAGAGTCCCTTTTAATTTCAAACTGCCCGGCAGGCAGTGTGTGTAGGCAGCTTTGCCATCCCTCTGTGTGTGACCCAAATGAAGCAGTCCAGCCTTCAGAGTCCGAACCAGTTCTGACTGTCAGGCTTCAGTTGTTTATAGCACCTCCCTGTCAGTCAGGCATATGTTTTGGTACAGCAGCTGTGGTGAAACTAGTGATGGTATTGCACGCCTCCTGAATTATGGTCAGAACTACTTCCTTCTCTCTGTTTTGTGCATGTAAGTCTGGATGACTGGTACTGATTTTAGCAGACCTATTCCAGGTTCATGGTCGGTAATTGAAGTTGGGCTCAGGCTTCCTCTTAGATTTTGTTCCTTTGTGGTTTTCTGTCCCATTTTAATTCTATCTGTTGCTTTCCTAATTGCAGTTGATCAAGGATGAGCAATGACTCATACAGGAAAATCTCACATCTGCTCATGTATGTCGCCTAAATCCCAAACCACATCTGTCAGGTGCTTCTTTTTCATTCATTTATATGTACTGTGACATTTTCAGCTTGAACTAGAAAAAGCAACAGAGTCTGGAAGGCTGGAGCAAAGCAGTTCTTTGGAGGGTTCTTTTTCCATAAGGAAACGTGGGAAAGCACCTCTATTAGAGTCTATTTCTTTCCAGTCTTCTGGAGTGTTCTTCCTCAAACGCTACAAATGTAATGTAACTGACTTTGAGTTATTTTGGCCGACTAAAACAAGGAAGATTTGGGTCAATGCTGGAAATAAAAAGCAAAGTTGTAACTGTATTTAACGGCTATTGATACTGGCATGTTATTTAATTTGTGTAAGTAAGGAATACAGACATATTTATCTCAAATTCGTTGATAATATGTAAGTGCTGGGCACCTCTAGATGTGCTTTTCCAAAATCAAATTAAAGTTGCTTCTGTAAATTCCAGAAGACAACAGTGCTTTTGGAAATGTGTAGAGCCAGTGGGTTAGGAGTGGTGAACTTCATAATGTGGTCTGTACAGATCTAATGGATGTGGATCAAACCAGAATATGCTTGTGGATGGAGAATGAGTTGAAGAACTAATCACAGGTGATTTAGGTTAAGGTTAATTTTTCTAGCTATGATTTGATTTCATATAAATTCTTCAGAACAGCTTTATTTGATCAGGAGAGTGGGTTTTCCATATTCATGTCTTCAGTACATCACCAGCAAAATCTGTCTATACATCTCTTCAATTCTTAGTTTGCTATTTTTGTTTCTTGAGTTGATTGTCCTGGAATGGTAGAGTTCTTCATTACTGCCCTGATTTCTTTCATCTCCACACAGCTGTCACTCAGTAGTTTGCCTATACTGTGGAAAGTTAAATAATGATCTGGCTTCATGCTTTGGATTTGGCCAGTGAAGAGCATGTGAGCTCAGAGCTGATGTTTTCTGTTGGCACCTGCTGTTCATCCACATCTGGCTATTGCTAAAACTCTGACACAGGAAAGTGGTTTCAGTTTTCTGGGCTGGAGTCAATGTTTAGATTGTACTGTTTCTTTATGGAAAATCTTGGTGCAGGAAAGCATGTCCAGGAAACTGTTACTTCTAGTGCAAACTGGAAAGAAACACTAGCATATTATCTCTGCAAAAATTGTGTTTCACTCCTAAGTGAGAATTGGATTCTGCTATAGAAAGTGCTTTCTACAAAATATAGACTTCTCAGGGCACAATGCTGTCAAAGCAGATTGTCCTTTAGACACTTGCTGTGGAAGAGACTTTATAGATTCACTAATACATCCTGTGAGTGAACTTCCTTAATCACAGTTTAATACACGACCACATAGAAAATCAAAAGGCTGTTTTTGTTTAACTATCATAATTTTAAATGCTGAAGGTTGACTTGATTTTTATTACAG
Source organism: Florisuga fusca (assembly GCA_038090715.1). NCBI lineage: Eukaryota > Metazoa > Chordata > Aves > Apodiformes > Trochilidae > Florisuga > Florisuga fusca. Next base: position 7,707,157 of record JAAWXA010000024.1, on the reverse strand, counting down.
TTGCAAAAGCGTTTTGTTTTAGGTGTTTTAATTTGGTGGGCTCAGGTGAATGCCAAGGGGGGACAGTGAAAATGGTCTTTAGATGTTCTCATGCCATCCTGTTTGGACAAGTGGCTGTGCTAGAATTTGAATTTGTTACTCAGGAATGAGAGCAAGACCTAAGATATTACATGTTCTGCAGAAACAAGAAACAAAAAAGGATTAATTCTTATCTCCTTCACACTTGATTGTGTTTCTTAGGAGTAATCCCAGTTTGTGTTGGTAGGCCAGTCTTAGAGTGATTATTGCATAATGGGAATCAAAACCACGTAAAGATTATCCTATTTCTCCTGGTTCTGTGACTCCCTGGAGCTGTGGTCTGCCAGGTACCATAGACCCTGAATTTCAGAGAGGTTTTGAAGCCAATGTTGTGAACCCTCAGGCCTTCTTGAGAAAAATGTCTTTTCTGGTGACCCAGACTTGATGGTTTTGGGGTTGTTTTTTGCCTAAGACAGAGTTCCATGTTCACCTTTACCCAACTTAAAATAAGCCATGTTTGTTTAAAATGGTTCTGCTGACATGAGAGGGTAGGGAATACAGGATGATGGACCAAAGAGCAGCCCTGCAACGAGGGCATTACCCCAGAGGAACTGTGGGGAGCGAGGGCAGAGAGATGGAAACAGCCCACACAGCTAATTGAAAGTGCATCTTCCTGTCAGTCATGGGGATTGCCCATCAATCATTCTGGCACCAACAGGATCTGACATCAGTAGGGAATTAAATAAACTCTTCTCTCTTTAGGGACCTGCTGATGGAAACCCGTAGGGGGGAAGTGAGCAGAGAAGAGCAGGAAGCATGTGCGTGGGGGAGGAACAGTCTCCATGGTCTCCTGGGATGGTCCAAGTCTGTGTTCTTCCTCTTTCTCACACCAACATATATAGCTGAAGGGATTTTTCAATGAGCCCCCCAAAAGGTGAATTTAAAACTGGTAACAGGTCAAGCTTACCTCAGTTTAAATAAACAAACTGCAATAACAATATCCTACGGTGAGTGCCATGAAAGCTGAGTGATGCTCTGTACAGCGGAAAAGCAGTTTTCACCCTTGGGTGAAATGAGTGTTATTGGACTACAGTAACTGAGAGGTGAATCTGGACCCAAGTGTCAGAGCAAAATGCTGAGAAGAGAAAGTGGGCTAGAGCAGAGGGTGAAAAGCCCAGACCCTGGCTTCTGTATTGCTCTGAATCTGTTTCTGTGGTGCATTAGGATGTGGTGTGAATTAGAATTTTACAGATTGGACCTGGCTGGAATGAGGGGTTCAATGCAGATAAAGTGACTTGTATCTCCATTGGCAGGGCCATCACCAGTCAGTCAGCTGAAGCTGATGTCAGTGTATGTGCTTGTTTGGAGGGAGACTGAGCAGCTGGAAACCATTCTGGCCCTGACAAGTCCCCTGATGGACCTCTACTGACATGGAGCAGCTTTAGTTTCAGGAAAGCCAAAGGGAACCTGTCACTAATTAGACACACAGCTAATTAACGAGAAGCAAACAAAGAGCAGCAGCTTATGTTTTGGGAAAGCTCAGCTTTAGTAGCCAAGGACTTCTGCTCCTCCCTTTCAAATCGTTTCAAAAACAAACAAAGCGGAGGAGACTTGCATTTCAAAGCAGTACAAACACTGCCAACCTCAGAAAGCCTTCTAGAAGGGATGCCCAAGACTAGGATTTAGCAGTGAAAGGAAAAAGGGATCTCCAGGTGTAATGAGACCTTCTCTGTCTCTATACCAGAGCCTTCTGAATCCCCAGTGTGCATCTCTTATCCATTAGCTTTTAATTTTTCTTTCTCCAAATAAACACTCCTGTTAAAATTTTGGGTGGGTGGATGGGAAAGAAAGGCAGGTGTGGAAACATAAGCTGCCATTTTGTGCTTTGCTGCTTTCCAGGTCTTCCAGAAGTGCAAGGTATTTCAATTTAAAAAGCATTTTTTGTGCACTGTTTTTATTGATGTTTTATGCTGCTTTATTATTTCAGGGTTGTCTAGAAGCATAAATAAATAAAAATTATCTAAGATGTGTAAATATTCTCTAGGTTGGATGAGTTTCTGTTTGAGTACTAATATCTTTAATAAGAGAAGTGTGCTTTCAGGACAGGAGAAACCCAAAGATGTAATTCCAGATATGAGTCCTGCAATGACCCTGAGGGAGCTTGATTAGGGCCTGGTCCTCCAATGAGACTTATCAGGGTCCCAAGTCCTGCTCAGAGCAATAATTTTTGGCTGCCTCCAAATAAATCAGTGCTTGCAGAATTCATTAACTGAGTTTTGCAAACTGCTTTGAATATGAAGCATGGTAAGAATGCCAGGTTACATGATATTTTGTGTATTTCCTACAGCCATGCATGTCATCAAGGGAGAGTCTTGGCTTTAAAAACAAAGGCAATTTCTAACCCTCCTTGTCATAGGAAAAAATAATCTAGAAAACAGGACTCAAGACCCAGAAATTAGGAGGTAAATTTAAAAGAAAACAACCCATAAAGTTATGCTATCTTAATAATAATCTCATGATTTGTAGGATGAAATCATAAAATTGAATGCTTGGATTTGACTCTGTTACTGTGGTTTAAATATTTATTACAGGAAAATGCATCATTAATCTCATGCATTCAATATAGAAACTATTAAGCCTTCACTATCACCTAATATAGAAATTTAGCACAGTATTTATCCTCAGATCAGCCTGTCTATTGTCTTTGTCTATTTTTTCTTTCATCTTGTAGGACAGGCTGTGTGCCTGAGTAGGGGCTGGCAGTTGTGGGTACAGTCCAAGTGCTGGTTCTGCTCCCTGGGTGAGCATCCTGTGATCCTTCTGGGATCAGTGTCCACAGTCCCACAGGGGTGGGAGCAGGCATCTCCTCTACCGGACTGCAGAGTCAAGGATCCACCCCTGCTTCCAAGGGATGCTGCAATATTTAGCTCATGAGTATTTTTAAAACACTCTGAAGGAGTTATCAGAGCACCTGGTGCTACACTGCAGTAGTAGACCACCACATGTACTTATATTAGGTATTTTTTTCCAGCAGTTATTTGATTTTGCTGTTTTACAGCTTGATTCAAATTTGCCTTATACTCTGCTATCAGCACGTGTGTTTATTGCTGTCAAAGGAGCTATTCAAAGAATCAGCAAAGCCACAGCAGGATTCATTCCCATATCATTTTGGCTCAGGTCTCAAATATGTGGGGGGGGGTGAGAAAAAGAAGAAAGAAGGCAATGGCTTCAGGTTACAACAAGTAAGGAACATATCAACTTCTGCAGACACAGACTGATTTTGCTGTGTCTCTCCCTATGAATATGCTTAGTTTCTATGGAAAAAAACCCCAATGAGGGGCACATACATGAAGGATTTCATAAAGCAAATATGCTGTGGCACTTCAGTTTCTCTTTCTGGGATGCTACTTAGCTTTTTTATTATTGAGACACTGCAAAAACCCAGCAAGATACAAAGCAGGATGAGAATTTTCTAACCAGCCAGCACACTGACTGAGGGCTGTTTCAGATGGCATCAGGTTTCTTTGGCCAACTCAGAGCTTGAAAATGTGCCCTTGATTTCAGCCCACAGGAACGTGGGCTTGTGCTGCTTTATTGTCTAATGGATCTTTCACTTGATCTCCTCATGCAAACACGTTGAGCATGTGGTTGGGTCACTTAGAGAAAACTGAACCCCACTCATGTTCTTAGAGTGTAATCCCTTAATATTGATTACTGTGTTGCACAGGGGCAGCAGGTAACAGAATCCATGTGGATTCAGACTGGCAGCTGATCGTCCCACACATGCACAATTTCAGCTGGTGAGCTCTTTGCAGCATTGGGACTGCTTTGCCTCATTGCTTACCACTGATGTATGAAACACATAAATATGCTGGAACAGTAATACTGGATTGCAGCAGTTGTTCATATGAACTGAACAGATGCAGTGGAGTATTGTACTAGGGAGGGTGTTCCTCTCTAGACTTATCCTGTAGGCAGCTCATGTTTATCTTTTGCCAGCTCATGTTAGACTACAGTAGGGTAACCTTTAAGCCAGAGTGTGAGAGGAGTATTCTGTAAAACAAAGGCAAGATAATTATATAATACATATGGGGGCAGTCTACTTATTTGTAAAAGCAGCTTTCCAGTGGCCAGACCAATTCTTTGATTTGATTTTAAATGTAATTAGCTCAATGTCTTCTGTTTCCAGGCATTTATGTTTTGGCTCAATGGAAGCCTCCTTCTTTGTGGCTTTTGGGAACTATGCTATATTAATTTGTACCTGAAGTGATTGGTGGGGGGGTACATTATATACTTGGGTCTGACAGAAGCTAGGAATCTGAAGAACTGTTGTAGCCTGAGGTTGATTGCTAAATATAAAGTATCCTGAGATGATCTGTAATGTTTGAATGTCTCCTTGGTTCCATTTAATAGGAGCTCAAATGCTGGAGGTGTGAAACACAGGAAAATGGACTAATGGGTATCCTTACAAACACTTGAGTCAAGATGAGTGACTGGTTAAAGGCATGGTCTAGTACTTGGTGAGTGCTGGCCTATAATGGGATATCTTGTGAGAGAAAAGGGGGGAGTTGCCAACTGGCTTTCTACTCTGTCTCCAAATATAGCAAGCAGATTTTGCAGCCAGATGGGTAGAGCTGCACATACAACACTGCTCATGCAATAACCATGCACTAGAGGATGAAGGTACAATCCAGGATACTTACGGGAAATGTGCTCCTTAAGGCCCCTTTATCATGTTACTCCCAACAAAAAGGTATGCTCTCAGGTTCATCTTACATGAAGCATTTGCCAGTTCTCTACTGTGATAATTAAGGGTGTTTCTATTAAGAGTCCCACATGCACCCCTCTAACAAGCCTGTCATTTCTAAAAGCTGTGTTCACAGCAAAATAAGTAAAATTATTTTGGCACTATCATTTCCCAACTAGACACCTGAGACTGGATTTTTTTCACAGCATTTTTATTTGGGGTTGTTTTGGCATGAATTTCAAACCTGAATGCCTCAGTATCCTCAGGCTATCTTGAGGATCTGATCTAAGAGGCATCTTCACACTTACCCTAAAAGGTTGGAGACGGTATGTGCTGTCAGCTCATTTACAACTTACAGGTTTGTAATAGACTTGCACTTACAAGTCACTAAGGATCCCTTACAAGCTAGTGAAAAAATGACCTTGGCAGTAATGCCAAATGCTGGTGAGAATCATATCCAGCAGGGTATTCATGACTTGTACTTTAAAATTGTGTTTTCATTTGGGACAAGATAGTATCAGGGACAACTGTGTTTGAACGTAATGGGAAGTGAAGAAATAAAAATCTAATACTCTGAAGGGGTTTGTATATATAACATTTGAGGCTGACATTGTTGGCAGATGACAGGTTGTTGCTTAGGGAATGAAAGATTAGTTATTAAGTATTAGTTTATTATTAGCTTTATCTAGTTCTTCACTCAGTTCTGTTGTATTACATTGATCATGTAATACTTGAATCATCATCCAGACTTAGAGTTCTCCCCTTGTCTCACTCCCTTCCAATTTGGAGAGATATGAACAGAGGAAAGGTTTGTTAATTTATTAACCTAGAGTTGTTAAAAAAAAAACCCCAAAACACATTTCTTGAGATGCCTAGGGAGGGGAAACATGAGCCCCCAGCCTGCAGGCCATTGTGGCTACCCCCAACATAAAGGGCACACGACTTTATCAGGTAGTTCTTGCATCATTCCCCCCCTGCCCTAGCTTTTACCTGCCCTGAACAATCGCAGTTGCAAACCAGCATTTGCACAGCAGAGTCCATTTCCTTAAAGCAAAAGCCATGTTAGTCTGGATTTTATAGAGAAATTGTGCTACTTTTTACTATTTCCTGAGCAGAGCAGACACAAGAGAGCACTTAAATAGATTTTCTCCTACTTGAGACATATTCAAGATAACTGTACGCTAGCAGTGTTGCAAATAGAAGCTTTGCATAGCAAAGAGAGAAGTTCCCCTTCTCTCTACTGCTTTCAAGCTTCAACATATGTGATCAGATCAGGAGATTTGGTGTTTAAGTCACCTGATTTACATGAGAGCAGGCTGAGGTCTGGACATTTGCAAGCTTGCCCAGAGACAGTTCAGATCCCATACCTGCTTAGTCCCACAAGGCAAGCAGAGCTCTGGGGGTGACCTCAGGAATGGCAGCACAGGACATCAGTGACCCTCTTTTATGCTGGGGTAACCACTTCCCATCAGGAGCCCAACAGTGCCTTCCAAGTTGCACTTCACTGCACCTTTGTGCCACGTCAGCTTTCCTACCTGGCAGCAGGACAACATGGATGTGAAAGAAGAGCCCAAAACTTTTTATTTCCTACTCCAGTTTCAGTCTTGTTTCTAAGCTCAGGGATCGTAGGCCTGGTCCCTGGCAAGCAGGCCACTAGCACTTCCCTCATTCTCTTGATACTTGGTGCAGAGGGTCAAGATCCTCAATCAAAGCCTGACAGCTGCTACAGCCAGCTCAGCAGCATGCTTGAGCATGTGCTGAACTTCAGCATTTTCATCAGAGGGCCTCAATTATATGCTGAAACACTTTCCTAGTTGATGCCCTAAAATGACACAACTGGTTGTACAACATGCACCAGTGCATTAAACAAATGGTTTTACTAGATGGGGAGGTAGTGAAGCCTTGTCATAACCTTTAATCAGTAGCAGGGTGGAGAAAGGAAGAACACTTGGATGACTTTTACATTAGTTTAAGTAAGAACACGTGAATTGATTAGATTCCTTAGAACAAAATGATAGCTGAGTTTGCTTCTGTATCTGATGTTTGCCAATCCATCTCTATGGCAGCAAATACAGCAGAATGCTGCCAGGTGTGAGCATGCATACAGCCTGAGTAAGGAAATTTCAGGCATGCAGGATTTGCTAGCAAATATTCACCATAAACAATGTCAAGGGGACCAGAACACTGAGGATTCTTCTGCTTTTAAAGTTACAGAAACCCTTTTTTTAGAGGACTGAGGTAGACTGAGCACTTGGGTATCTACTGCTTTCCACTGTGCTGTGAACATGAAAAACAATCCCAGTTGTAGGTCATTTCTTGTCTTGGTTCAGGTTGTGCCTGTTCTGATGAAATAAGTAACTGAAGCTCACCAGGTTACTTCTGAGGAGAGGGAGGAAGAGACTTTGTTTATCCTCACGTGGCACGCAAAGATGAGGAAGTCATTTCCCTCTGATTGCACTGCTTTTTGTTCAAAATAATATTTCCATTATCCCAATCCCTAGTGTATGCTGTACATGTCTGCAGGATAGATTAGCTACCTCCTCTTTGCACCTGCAAACCAGGCAGGTGCTTTTCCTGTGGTTTATGTGTGTGTCTTGAGTACGTGATGCAAGAGATGTTTCACTCTTCTTCTTTTTCTTTTCCTACAGTGAACCCACTCTGTCCCAGAGATGCCTCGTGAACCCACTCTGTCCCAGAGATGCCTCAGGATGCTAATAAATTCAGGGTCTTTTTTTTAATATGTGAAATTTTCTTTTGAAGTTGAAATTGAAAAATTCACTTTCCTTTTGTTTCCACTGCTGGCTGGCTCTGAGCTAGCTGTGGCAGACACTAGCAAAGAGATATGTTGCAAGTTCTTTTATCCTATGCTATACCCCATGATGCCCCTATATATGGCTAAACAGCCATTATGTTCCTCTCCACAGTAGAGAGCAATTAAAAAAAGATCTTGCTGGAACTCATTTGCTGGAACATTTTTCCTTCTAAAACGTGGTGAATGTCAGGTTACCACCTAGTATTTCCTATAAGAACATATGGGAGTGTCTTCTCCCTCTGTGTGGTAGGTACTGCTCTAAAGAGGTTCACAGAAAAAATAAGCCTCTTCAGCCATTTTCCTTCGAAGAATTTAAAGCTGCAGCCAGACATGATTCAAAGTAGCTCCTTCATTTGAGCAGCATCTCTGTTTTTATCAGCTCACTTTAGTTTGTCCTAGTTATTTCTAAACCTTTGAACTACCTGATGACCCCTTGGGTTGTATTAGCACCTAAAAACCCCAGAATCTCACTGTGCTGCAGCTAAACAAACGTATCACAACTTACCTGTCAAGTACAGCACGTGCTTCATCAGTCTGTAGGGTACATAAAGAAATCATTTGTTTGCTCTTTGCTCTGAGAAGATGCTCTTGGAAGTTTTGCTCAGTGTTGTCCCTTTCTTAAGCTAAAGGGAGAGTGGTTGCTTGCCTGTACCAGAAAAGGATCTCATTTTAAACATGTATGTTTTTCTAAGTTACCAATACCCATATGAACTTTTTGAGGCAGTGTGATGGTTATGCGACAAGAAGGATTTCCATTTTTGTTGTAGAAGGCTTTTTGCCAATTTTTAAAGCCTTAAGAGAAAAATTTTTGCAGGGGCTTGGTGCGAAAATGTTCTTTATTGTTTCAACATGTCTTGGGACAAATAGAAACTGATCCTGAGGCAAGGCAGTATTAAGAATTAAATTAATTATCTTAAATATGTTATTCCAAGATACTGTTGATATTGATGTGTTTCCCAAAGCATGCATGGTACTGTTGGCTGTGTCCCCTCCTTTAATAGATATTGCCTTATTCAGTTGATTGGAAATTAAAGTAGGTGAATTTTACCTTTATTCCCTTCAGACAGTTACCTGGAGTTGCCATGTCCTATGTACTTGGTACTTACTCTGCTAAGTATGTTTCACAAGTTTGGATTCACCCGGGTCCATACACCAATAATTATTATTTATTAAGTGCAGCATAGTAACACAAAGCAATATGGCATGGTGGGTGCTTGGTTTTAGCAACATGTGGGAAGAGACAGACCTTGCCCTCTGTAGCTTATACACTGGAGATGGGCATCTTTGAAGAAAGCTTGGGACTACCTCCCCCTGCTCCCACTGTGGAGGAATGACACTGCGTGCAGAAAGTAGAGTTGCAGCACAGGTTCACAAAAACTGTGGCTTGGCCATAATCTTGAAGGAAATCTGAAAAGCAGAGCTGAGACATAAGCTTGGAGCTTGTCCCTCAAGTGTGTTCAATATCTAAGGTGCAGGATGGGATCCTGAGAGATGAGTGACTTGCTAAAAGCCAAGAGGTCAGGGACAGGAGATTACAAGGCTCCTCAGGAGGTTCTAAACCCTGTTCTCAGTGCTAGACATCCTGGGAAGCAGTGTATGTGGTACACAAAAGCACCTGGGTCTTAGCACCACTTGCTGGTTAATCTCTGCCCTCTGTGTGAGCAGCTGGGATTCCTCAAAAGCACAAAGCACTGAGGAACCCAGGGCTTTTGCCAGTGTATGGGAGAGAAAACCACACAGATACCTGGGAAAGGAGAAGAGATGTTTGCCTGCAGAAGCAAGAAGAGAGGCTGGGAAGTTTCCAGGAGGCAGTTCCAGGCTTGCTAACACGTATTCTCCAGTGTGCCAAATAGCTCTGTAGGAGTCTCTGGTTGCAGCAAGGGCTGCTAACAGATATGGCTTATGGCTCTATTCACCTGCAATGCACAAATGTGGTACGAGGTGCTTCTTTGTAAATTGGATTACAGGATTGGGGAGATTTGTTTGTTGTGTATTGCCAAGTCCCAGCTGTTCCCTCTTGTTGCCTACAGCAGGGGAACTGCTCCATGGGGACAGTGCAAGTCAACTAAGGGGGTTCGTGTCACCATGAAGTGCCAAATCCCCACCCTGCTGTGAGTGCCAGTCTGTCAGGTTGAAGTGATAGAGGAGGAGAGGGTTCTCTATGTAAGCCTGGTAGACTGTCCAGAGGGATGCAGCTTTCTGGATGGGCATTTGCAGATTTATGGAGCTAGATAAGCATCGATGAGGATGAGTAATGACGCCACACAAGGTGAAGGAAAACTGCTTCTAGGAATATGAGTTGTAAGAGGAACACTAAAAATAATGTCAGAAATAGTGTCTCTCCCATGCCTGTAGGTATCTGGCAATAAAAATGTATTGATTAGCTGACATCCTTGCTAACAGATGTTAACAAAGAGAGCCTGTACTAGGCTGATTTTTATACTCAATCATGGCTCAAGCATTAGCAATTTCTTTCCAGTAGTTTCCAAGGTCTTGTACTCATCTGAGCATTACTGCCATTTCTGCAGCTGAGCCTCTCTTACCTGGAAGTTAAGTAGGGATGGTACTTTTCTGCTACTAGGAAATAGTTACCTACTTTCCTCTTGGAAAAATTCTGGCTCTGTACTTCCTATTCTTGCGCTTCTGTGTTTTGTAGTCTTTGTAGGTTATACAAGTTTTCCCTTCTAAATCACATATGTTAAAGGACAATAAAATGCCTGGAGATGAGTGGAGCACACAGCAACAAGAAGCTGATTAGGGGCTTCTCCAGGCACAGCTGGGGCTGTGGGGAGAGAACAGAGAAGAAAAGCGAAGACAAGAAAACTGTAGCTTTCTTCCTGCTGTGTGGCTCACTGCAGCATGTTGGCTCTGTGTCATCCAGAAATGACCATGCAACTCCTTTTATACATATTTTGGCTGTATCCATTTCTGGGTGAGTACAGAAAAAAAGCTCCAGTACAAATATTCTGTCTTTAGAGGTCCTAGGACTTCTTTCATTGAAAATTAGGAACTTGCTATTGAAATTGTTCTCTGTCCAAATTCCAAATTTTGCAGCCAAATTTGGCAGTGGTTCTTCAAATTGTATCCCCACTGGACTAAATTTTTATTCAATTGAGGACTGGAGAAATGCTCCAGTCTGATTCATAGCAGCAGAACTCCTTAATCCCAGCCACTCAGCTGATACTAATGCTAGTCTTTCAGTTGCATGCAATAACATTTTTACTTTAATTCCTCTGAGAGATCTGTCTCTCAGATTCTTGCTGTAAAAACCCAATCCCTGTGTTAGGTGGGCTTCTGCTGTTTTGTGAGCTTCATAAAGAAAGCAGTTCTTTATGGGGAGACAAATGAAAGCTGCTTTCTTGCCAGGTGTAGATGAATTGGATGGCTAGAGAAAAGTGGCTTTTTAATGAAGAGGTGTGTGTTAGCTTAAACAAACAAACAAGAAAAAGAACAACTAAATCTGGGCATGAATTATAGCCTGCTTCAGATTTCAGTGTGTCACATTTTGAATTGAGCTGGAGTACCTATGGCTTTTTTTAAAATTGCATTTGAACAAAAGTAAATACAAAGAGAAAGAAACCAGGACAGCACAAGCCTGCAGGAAATTCCTCTACTGTAAACAAAGTCACCTTATGATTGATGTGAATGTACAGCCCCTTGTAAACATGTCTGTTTACTTGCAGGAAACCAGAAAGAACCCACATTGGGCGCTGCTGATTTTATCTAACTTTGCTTAAATGCTTTTGGCTTCCAGTAGTCACTCCAGAGTGAGCACAGGAGTGATGGCTGCTCCCTGGAAAACTTTAGTCTACTGTCTTTTAAAATCTGTGCCAGATACTGCAGATGGGCAGACCTACATTGGAAATATTGATAGTGGCATTTTGTGGCTAACCTGACCCTCAGCAGTGAAAGCTTTTTAATAGTGGACGTGAAGCATTAATCCTTTCTGAAGCAGCTCTGTTTTCAATGCACTTAATGATATCATTTTGTACCTATAAAAAGGTAGTTTTGATCCTGATCCTACACTGTGAGATTTCTGTCAGCTCCCACTGAAAATTCATTGTTCAAACAAAGATTATCAGTGCTGCTGAGGTTGATGAATTTTTTGTACATGGAAAATGCTGTAATTATTTGTGGGATGGTTTGGTTTTATTTAAAGATTTGGTCATATGTGACAGTGAAATCCTGGATTTGCTGAAGTCCATGGGACTTGCTGCAAGTCATGGCAAGCAAATCTGGTTCTCCCAAAGAACTTCTGCTGTCTTCACATCGACAGAGTTTCCAATGTTTTGCAAAGGGTTGCTTTCCCTCAAATCAGAATTGCAGTTTTGTGATGCTCTGAATGCAAAAAAATTACCACTACTAAATGCTAAAAAATTACCACTAGCAAAATACATAAAAATGTGTCGATCTACTCCAATGAGGAGATGTTACATATGGGGTTGTTCACAAAAATGTGTCTCTAGTTTGTAAATTCTGTTCTCTGTCAATTTTCTAACAATCTCTATCTTTCTCTTCTCTTCTCTTCTCTTCTCTTCTCTTCTCTTCTCTTCTCTTCTCTTCTCTTCTCTTCTCTTCTCTTCTCTTCTCTTCTCTTTCAAGTGACAAGTAGTGAGTTGATGTCTTCAGCGCACTATCCCCAGGGATTTATAAGTCTCTTTTTGTCAGTGCAGTTACCTAACTCAGACATGCCAAAGGGTTTATGGAGTTTGAATTTCTCCTCATGTACATTACTTTGTAGTTATTGAAATGCAATTTAGTCTGGTGCTTCCACACCCTGTCAATCAGACTGTTGAGATCTTGCTACCCCTCGTCACCCTCAGTTTAAGATTTGACAGTCTTGAATGATATGAGAATCAATTGCAAATATAATTTCCCTAATCCTCCCTTCCTCGTGTTGTTATGGATGAGTTGCACAGGAGAGTTGTCAGGACAGGCCTGTGGAATAGCATTCTTAACAACCTTTTTCGGGTGTAAGAAATCAGTTTAATTTCTCTTAACCAGTTATCAATCTACAGGAGGTACTTCCTTCTCACACTGTGACAATATTAGGACTCTTCAGTAAGGGACCTTCTTGAAAGTATGTATTTTAAATCACTATAATTTAAACAAATATCATCTAGACCATCCTCACCCACAGAGTCAGAGAATTCTGCAGAGAACTTTAAGGGATCAGTGGTACCATTATCACGTATTTACCCATGCAATTAAGTCTGTTCTCAGCATTGTTCCCACTAATTTCCTCAATACCAAAACCAAGTCTAAGTACTCATATTCTGTGCCCAAAACTATGTGTATTAGTGATAGTTATAATACCCAAAAATTTATTTCTACATTTGATTTAAATATGACATTTACCCTCTCCTTGTAAAGATGATCAGTCTCTCCCTATAATTATGCTTTCTATTTTTAGAATTTTTGAAAGTCTCTGAAGATGTTATAATAAGGGTCATCATCTTGATGGGACAGTCTTAATGTTTATTATTTAGAAGTATAGACTGAACTTAGAAAGGAACAAAATTGTCTTCAAAGTTGCAGCTTTATAAGGAAAGTCCAAAGCCTGAATACTGCCTCTGAGACATCTGACAGGTGCAGGAGCCACAATAACCACCTCTGGTTCCCTTCAGAGAGTAATTCCAGGCATGAAATCCTGGCACTGCTGAAGTTAGTGATGTCAGTAAGAACAACAAGCTGAAAGTAAAAGGAGAATTTGGGCTACAGGGAAAATTTATGCAATTAACAATTAATATAGACAAAAACACTAACTGATTAAATAGTTGTTTAGGGGCTGACAGAGATTTCCTTATTTAGAACAGAGCTGAACTTGAAGGTTCAGGGGTGCAAGGTTCATTTTCTTTCAGTGCTGAAGCATAACCAGGTCCTCTGAGCGGGACTTTGGTTCTGGCCTGGTGCTTCTTTCAGAGGCAGTATCCATGCTTAGTCAGGAATATGCTGTTTTCTGACTGCCAGCATTGCTGACCAATCTTTTACATCTTTAACCACGTGCTCTATTGGTCTGTTGAGATGGAGAGGACAGAACAAGAGGAGAATTTATGCCAGACTGAGAACAAATATTGCCTCATGTGGGTGGTTTTATACCTTGGAGGCCAATCCCTCAGCTTTCTGTCTTGTTTGCCCCCTTCATTATTTCTGATGGGAAAATAACCCTCAAGGATGTAAATCATGATGCAAGTCTCTCTGCCCCTTGTAAAAGTGAGAAACTGGAGCAGAAGGGGCTTCCACATATATGCAAAGAGAGAGAAAGGGAGAAACAACAGAATGAATTTCTTAAATTTGACACAGAGACTGGGAGAATCTTTATAAAACAGTAAGTGAGAGTAGAGGAAGGTTCATATCTTAGGGTTTTTTTTTTTTAAGTACAAAATCAGGGCTGTTTTATTGGACCCATGGGATTGGACAGTGTGTAGAAGGCCACCCATCTGGAAACCAGCTGATTGGTGCTGCAATTTTCTTCCCAGGCCCCGTCCCTTCTCTGACAGGGTGCTGGGGTTTTATGGGAAGCTGACAGCAAGCCTTTTACAGACCGTAACTCCTTGTCTCAACAAAAATTGCTATAAATTAGCTGAAGAAAAGACCTGAGGGGATTGTCCCAATCTGGCTTGGAGTCTCAAGTCCAAAGTCAGCAATTTTAACAGAATGATACAAGTTTTCAAATCAATTGTGTCTGGAAACAACCTTTATGGGAAATGGGTGAGTGGGAGGTAGAAGGAGACAGCTAAAGGGAGGCAGGGAGTGAGAGGAGGTTATTTCTAGATGGTGAGAGTGTAGACCATGTAAGCCTCTTTTCTCCAAAGGCTTTTCAGGGTTTATAAAGGAAATTGGCCAGTCTTTGGTTCCTCAGGAGTCCCTATTTCTTCAAGATGAAGGCAGCTTCTATGTAGAACTTGGACTCATGCTATGAGTATCCAAAATGTTGTAAGCATTCAGAAGATAAGATTGCATATGACCTTTGGAGTGGACACAATTTTCCCAGTAACATAAATCTAATACATCTTGGAATGCTCCATTGCCATCTGAAAGAAGTGGCACAAAACCCCTTTCTTATCCAAATAAGCAATCTGATACTAGGCTTGTATCTCATAGTGGATCTACAGTAAATATTTTCAGGATGGAAGGAAATTATCTTGAATAATACAGCTAAGAATTGTGTCTGGTTCTGTCAGATCATCATGGAGTGTGGGTGATGCTGCAGAAGGGAGGACAACTGAAACTCTGCTTTTGAAAACAAGGAAGTTAAAATCTAGATAAAACTTTAATAAGTAGTAACAACTTTGTTCAGGAAATTAAGTAAATGTTTTGATACGCTGTAGATAAATAGTTACCCTATTATATACTCAAGCAGTATTTAAAGGCAAGTAGACTGCATACTTTCTAATTAAAGCTATTTATTCCCACTTGGTTTGGAACATTTGAAAATATCAATGAAATAGAAGAAAAAAACCCTGCTATTATTTCAGTTATTTGCCATTAAAAAATCAATAAGCAGTTTGCTTAGGCTGAACATAAAAATTGCCATAGGACATTTTTGTGTTGTACTTTCAGATTTTATGGTGAAATGGTTGTCTGTTGTTGCACAGAAAATTCATGATCTTGATTTTTGCTTTCCAGAGTGGCTGAGATACTGAGCCAGGTGGCAGAGGAAGAGGACAGAAGTCACTTGAAGTTTTTTTATGTTGGAAGGCTGAGGATGCTTCCGAGCAAATCAGGGAAAATACTACTTGTAATCAGAGAGAACTGCAAGAAGCACTTGCTGGAGGACAGGAGAGGAACACCTGGCATCTTGCCTGGATGTTAACTGCCTGGAAGAGAGAGCAGATCACCAAAAGAGAATGAGCAGGAAAGGCCATTCTGGTCCCTCTACACCTGAAGACAGCACTAGGTAAGCTACAAAGAGCTTTGGGTGGGGACACTGAAGGCATATGACTTTGAAGAGATGCTCTGTGAACTGTGGAGTTTTCTCAGTCATTTCATGTTGTCTTTGAACTCAGTCTGGCTGTGAAGTGTTGAGGCTGGACTGTTGTAAGCTGTGGCACTGGGATGTGCAGATGCTGGGCTTTGGCTTGTATGAATCAGTAGGAACTGGGATGTGATTTTAAGATGCTTCTTTCTCCTGTCATAGCAGTAATGTTCATTCTGCTTTAAGCCAGAATGTGTTTCACTCATGGATCCAAATGTTGCTTGAATGCAATATATAATTGTTGCTGTGTTTGAAATCAAGTCTGGTTTATGTAGGAATGTTGACAAAGACCCATGCCCAAGTGAGGGCATAAAGCAGAAGGGCAATATCTCCAGTTGGTTCTATCCTTGTATGACCTCTTGGTCATTATAAGGTGTATGTGTCATATAAGGTGTAGGTGTATAAGTGCACAGGACTGTATGGCTGTGCTCTCTCTTCCACAAGATTCAGCTGAGGAAAAGGCATGGAAAGGCAAAATTCAGCACTCCAGTGCAGAATTTTGGATATGTAGAAATTGCAACAATCTGAATTTGGCATAAATTTCTTAAGCTAATTGTAGTAACATTTTGAGGCTCTCAAAATGTCAGCGAAAATACACACTTCAAATGTGTGAATTGTTCTGGCAGAAAGCTTGGCACAAAATTCCAAGAGACAAAACAAAACTTTCACCAACTTCCACCAGCTGGAGCTGTTACTGTAGCTGCCAGTCTGCTGCTTTGGTTCAGAAATTGCCTACTGCTGGTTGATCTGTAGCACTGCTGTGGTTGAAAGATGCAGTGAAAGGGAGCTCTTTAAGTTCTCAAAATGTATTATGTGTGAAAACATTCAAATATACACTTAATTTAAAACAAAACTGTTGAGAATCAGGTTTTTTTGCTGTCTGCAGGCAAGCCAAGAACTCTCCTTTCTCCTGCAACAGCTAATTCTATAATTTAGTCTGACTGGGGCTGCTCCAATTCCTATTAAATGCACTGGAAAACTGATGGTAGGAGCTAGATTAGCCTCATCTGGTACCCTGTTGAAATTTGGGGTGATATACCAAAGCAGAACAAAGATAACAGCCTCAGACTGTAAATTTGTTGGGGCAGGGACTCTGTTTGTGTGCGTTGTGTAGTGTTGAAGACGTTTGTCGACACTTCAGAAATAATGAATAATACCAGTGTGAGGAGGAAATCTCTCCACTCAACCCTAGGTGTTTCTGCTGCTAAGTGTTGAAAGAGAAACACAGAGCCCTGAACTTTGAAGACTTGGCAGGTGAGGAGAATGAAAAAACTTTTCACTCTCCTTTTAAATTTAAGCTTAATCTGCATTTGTTAGGTCTGGTTGAAATATTTGAGCTTTTAAGTTAATGTTGTTGGTTTGGGGAAAATTTCTTGGGATGCATGGCATGAAAACACCTTAGATATGTGGCAAGGTTTTGATTTAATTTCTTTCATCTGTTTTCCATTACAAACCAGACTAATTGCAGTAAGATTCTCTGTAGCAAAATATACAAGGGGAAGTGTGAATTTGGAAGTTTTCTCACTTTACAGTAACTGTAAAAACAGTCAGCAAACAGGTTTTAAAATGATTTAGTATGGGAAGGAGCAAAGCCTGGTTGTCTTCATAGTAGCAGGATTTCACTGACACTATCAAGTTTTCAAAGCTCTCGAATTCAACATATTTGTATTTACAGAAAGAATACTTTGCATGCTGGAATTGCATTTACTCCTACTTTAGTGACTTAAAATTCCAGTACGAGCTGACATGCTCCTTGTGTTTAAAGTGCCCACGTTAACTGTCCACATTTTGCTGTTAAACAACTGATGGATGGGGATGCTCATGAAAGAAAATGGATTGTTTAAAAAAAAAAAGATTAAAAAGGAAGGGAGGGAGGATTGAGGACTGAAGAGTTCCTTGGCATGTTTTTTCTGCACACCAGGGAAAGTAAGTTTCCCCAGGGTGGTGTTAGGTGTGTTCCCTGGCATGGTGGCTCAGTGACAGGCAGTGGGTTTATCTCCTGCTCCCCCCTCCCAAACTGCTTGTATTATAAATCTGGTCACTGAATGATCCTGATTTTAAAACAACACCTCTATAACAGCACTCTAGGAATAGGATGAAGCAGTGAAAGGCAAGGATATCTCCACTACCAAAGACAGTGTGCCACGTTTATTGCCTTGGTGATACATTTCTGGGGGTACGGATTTGTCACTATTTTAATTTTAGTCCATATAGTGTCTTAATGGGCTGTCCTAGGATTTTGAGATGCCATGATATAAAATTGGCATTAAATATCTCCACTGCAAAAAAATACTGCTGGGTTTGTATTTGTGCTTTATTTTGTTATTCAGTTTATTTGTTAGAGAAATATTTTAATCCACTTTTCCACTGAGGAAGATAAACTGAAACTGAAAAACAAGAAACCTCTTAAGAACATGATACTTTGCTGTGATTTATCCTGTGATAGATTTGTAGGGAAAGCCTTGTAGGACTTCAATAAACTGTCATTAGACACAGATTTGGCAGTGTATGTGCATATGAAATTCTGGCTTGGAGCGTAAATGTCACATACTGTGTACATATATTCAGTGTGGGGAGCCAGCCTGTGGTCCTGCTCCTTCCATCACGCTTAACAGAAGGTAAAACCCCTGGCGACTGTGACGACTGTGACACAGCTGTGGGACAGCTCAGTTTTCTCTTCTAGAAAGCTTGGGTCTACCTCACTTAGCTTTCTATTTCGCAAGATCCATCTGCATAATTTCTGTTGATCCCAGCAGCATCGGTAACCTACAACACAAAAGAACAGAGTAATAAAATCTTGTTCTCTTGTTTCCTTGAGAATTAATGATTCTTTTTTTTTTTTTTTTTAATGCGTACAAGTCTCTTTTTTGGAAATTGCCCTGTGGACACAGACTCCACAGACACAGACTTATCTGCTCATGGTACGCTATTGTTCTGTACGTGTTGACAACACTTGTGTAGCTGTTGAGAGAAGCAGGAAGGAAACTGAAATGCCAAGTGAATTTCAAAGTCGTTATCACATGTGGAAGAGAGACAGTTGTCAAGTGAAAAGTGACAGAATTGGCAGGACTCGATCTTGTGGCTTGGTACTTCTGGAACACCAAGTAAACAGCAAACAAGCAGTTAAATAGGGATGCAGAGAAATGGAGCGTCACATTTGCTGTGTTCAGGCTGACTTGGGAATCCAGGCTCCCAGGCTCACAATGGATGCTGCTGATTCTTTTAAAAAATCTTTTCTGCATTGCGCATAGAGAAACATGCTGCTCATTCTGCAGTCTCTGTGTTTGTGTGGTTGACTGAACTTAGATTTGGGATTCTGTAATTATGAGGTTTTGGTCTGGACCTGTCTCTAACTGTAGCTGAACAAAAACTTCCTCACTGTAAACTTCCTTTTGCAATAGAATACAAAATCCTTAAAGCACATAAGCCACAAAAAAAAAAAAAAAAAAAAATTCTCCGGATGACCTAGCAAGTTGTCATCAGGTGATTCTGAACCCTTGGCCCTGGTTCTTGTATGGCTTGGACTTAAGCTCTGCATGAAAAATGTATTCTTTCTGGTAGCATTTCCTACATCCTGAAGGACAGAGCCTCTCCTTTTGCTGGATGCTACACCCTTTCTTTCCCCACAGAGTAGAGAATTCCTCACACAATAGAGAATAATGCCAGTCTGGCAGTGAACTGGATCAGCTGATCAAGTAAGTCCTTTCTGTAGTGAATCTCTGATGCTGCTCTACTGGAATGCATAGAAGGAGCCAAGAAACAGTTATGGGAGAGTAAAATTGCACTGTTCATTTTGGAGGTGGGCAGAAGTAAGAAACCAAATAGAAAGTTATCTATGTATACATGCATATGATAAAGCAGAATACTTTTTAGGCACATGATGTATGTGATTACACTAAAATCCTTGTGGTTCCTTTTCTTCCGTTGATTTTTATGTTGGGTGGTGTTCTTGCTCCTGGGATGAGCGATGTAGATATGAGGTGTTGGATCTTACAGTTTTTTCCAGAGCAATCTGATCACCTGCTTTTTCATTTGCTTCTAGGACAGCAGAATTATTTTTTTTTTCTCTGCAAGAAATATGTAGCCTTATCTTCAGGACAGGGAGCTCCTGTGACCTGGCTGAGTCAGGTTCTCTTAGAGAAATGTGGACTAGAAACCTAGAACTGTGTAGAAGCTAAATGGGAAAGGAAAGGATATTACTACCTTTGCTGTTTTGCTCTTCAGGGTCCTCTAGCTCTGACTGTAAGGGATGAGTATGGCATAACAATTCTCACTGTCAGATCTTCCTTTCTCCTTTCTTTGCGTGTCCAGAGCAGGGAAGTACCTGGTCTCATCCCAATGCCCTTTGACCCTCCCAAAGAGCCGCTAGTTACTAGTTTTGAAATCCCTTTCTGTTTGCAGGACCTTTAGAGGTGGGAACTCTGTTTGGTGCCCTCTTCTAGGGCTCCACTTGTTGGCATGGAGGATGTGGCAAATTTTCTTGTTTCCACCCTCATGGAGAGAACCGTTTGTGGTTAAGATGATTTGCAAGTGTGGTGTTTTGTGGTTGTTATTGCTTCCTCCTATAATCTCACATGCTCTGGTGCACAGGGTGTTGGATAACATCCTTAAGTTGACTCTATGATGACTGATTTGGTCACATCACAGAGTGTTCATATCCTCTGGTAACAAGCTGAATGGTAAGGACCGGTTATAGACCTTAGTGCAGGCTCATGAAACACAGTCTTCACTTTCTTATAGAGTTGGTGTGAAAGAGCAGGCATCCTTCAGATAAAAGCAGTAAAAGTTTGTGCTGAAGAGTGGCCTGCAGACATCTCCAGAGTGGTCTAACAGCTGAGTCAGCCTGTCTTATGAGGCATGCAGACTGTCAGTTCTCCCCTCCTTGTTTCTCTAAAGGGGCATTATATCTAGCATAGTCATCACATTGAGTATTTTCCCTGCTACAAAGACTGCTCCTTAGATAGCATCCTGAAAATCACTTTAACAGCAACCTGAACAAGCCCTCAGACATCATCATCCATGCTGCAAGGCCAGCAGCTTCTGCAGCTTTCTTTGGGCTGGCACAGCATCTTATGAAACTGAAATCAAAAGCAGAGAGCAGAGGAAAGCGTGTTGGTACCAGCTGAGCTGTGTGTGATGTAGCCAGTGTTTCCAATGGTTGACTACACTCCATCTCTCCCTTGTGAAGTGAGTGGCTGTGACTTCCCAGCCAGCCTGGGCTGGAGAACAGCAGCCAGGCTTACCACCCTCCAGCTTCACTCTTAGAACCCTTGGTGGCAAAGTGCAGACACAAAGGCCACTTCTGTCTGTGGAATTTTCTGAGCAGCCAAAAGCACAGCACCCTTCAGCAGCCCAGCCAGAGCCCTTCCTCTCCCACTGGCAGATTGATCAGGAGGGACTTTCTTCCTCCCCAGCTAAGTGCTGCTCTGATTTACTGCAGCTCTTCCTTGAGCACTTCCGGAGGTCAGAGGGCTGCAGACATTAGCCCATAATGGAAGACCCGAGGTCATTTGTAACCAATACCAATGAACCTGGGTGCTGTGCAGTGCAGCTGGGAGTAAATAAACCTGTCCCTGGACTTGCTTTGTAAAACATCTCTCTAATGTGACACAGAGAGGAAGATGGAAGAATAATGGATGGTTCTCAGAAGAAGAAATATAGTGCCCAGTGGCTTGTGAAGTGTGTGTGTTTGTCTATTATTCTTGCAGGATGCTACCCTGCAATGCAGCTGTGCTCCCTGGGGAGGCTTCAGTGGCCACAGTGGTGACTGAGGGCTGCATTGCTCATCCCCAGGCAGCCTTTCCTCAGCCTGCCTTGCTTTAGCCTTGTTAATTACCATTTAAAATGGAACCTTAGAGCATTTCTAATGAAAAAATTACTTTTGAGTTCAGAGAACAGGAAAAAAAAAAATCTGGTACTGCAATAACACTACTCTGTATTGGAAGACTTGGGATCATTCATAATCAGTACAAATTAACCCAAGTTAGGTTGACTGTGATCAAACTTCTGGTGGTCTTTGCTCCAATAGCATCCAGAAACTGTTTATAGAAGGAATTAAAACTCTGGGTGTCCTGCAGGCAGGACCTGGTAGAGATAACTGAAGCACCATGTACAGGGAAGCAAACCCAGCCAGCATGCACTGCTTTGTGTGCAAATGAAGGGACTAATCCTAAAGATAACATATCTTTCTGCATTTCAGGGCAGTAAATCCCACTCAAATCCATGGCAGTATTCTCAGAGGCTGGCTCTGGGGGTTGGCAGATGCACACTGCTATCCCTGAGCAGCACAGCTGAGCAGCTGTGGTCTAGGCTGGCAGTGGGTTGTGCATCTGCACAGGAGGCCTGAGAGCCTTTCACTCTTGTGCTGCATCCAAGAGCAGGAAGGGGAAAGTGCTTGAGGCAGAGGGGAAAAGGACTTGAATAGGGAAGGAGGATATTGGTTAGGGCTGGCACACTGAAAACCTGCACTTGATGGTGCAGTTATCTCTGTTGATTAGGGATGAGCTCTCCTGGTATGACCCACCCTGTCCATGCAACCGTCTCTTGAGATAAGCTGCTGCAGGGCTCACAAAGCTGGGACCAGTCTGAATGACACCACCAGTGCAGTGTCACCATGAGATGGGCAACTGTTATTCTTGGGTGCATCTGGGAAGAGCAGAGCTAGGGAAGTATCAACACCATCTTGGGGACTTGGAAAATCTCATCTTTACTACTTTGTTCAGTATTAGCTGACCCACATCCAGAGGAGGTAGATTCAGACTGGAGGTACAGAGAAGGACTTCTGAAATTACCAGGATAATTTGGCTAATTTTGTCAAGCAGAATAAATCAGAGGGGACTGGCTGTGCTCTGCCAGTACATTGAGTAAATACCATGGAGGCAGATGATATCTTCACACTAAAAGATGATCCTTTTTATTTTAATTAAAGCCTTCCTAAGGACACCTAAGTGAGTGGTAGACAGTTGCTTGTATGTTTTCTTTTTACCTTCCTGGGCACCTCTGTAAAAATCCCCTACATCCACACGCCCACGTTCTGCAGAAAGTGTACAAAATGGAGTTAGGCAGGATGTTTTCCCCTGTGCATTGAGCCTGTGTTGTATATGTGATTTTGTTCCAAAATCTCATGCAAATGCATTTGGCTCAATTGGATAAGATTTTTACATCTAAATATCAAAGCTCAAAAGACGGGAAACTGTCTTTGTGAAATTTACACTTGGAAATAATGGCTGTACTTAGCACCTTTATTCATCCAATAATCCCACAACAGGATCTGTCATCAAGTGATACGCAGACCTGCTCCTGTCTACTCCAGCTCCATTGCTGGAAATTAGTTCTATTTATACTGCTTTGACTGCTCCACACGATTCGAGGCCCGAGGAGAAAGACAAGCTCAATAGCTTGAGCAGTGTTTGTTTGCCTGGTTTTATCACTATCAGCAAAGGATGCAATTTTCCTGAACAGCGGGGAGCAGGGAGCCCTCCCTTGTGTGGCTGGTGGTGGTGGTGGTGGCTGCACCCTGAGTGCCCCATGGGCTGCTTTGCACCTGAAGCTGCTCTGGTGTCATGGAGGTGATGACAATAGACCTCTAAGATAAACAAAATAACTGAATAAAAAGTGCTGAAAGCCAGCAGCAGGTGAACTGCTAAGAACAAACCCCTCATGCCCATCACCCTGCCTGCGAGGCTGGCTGAGCTGTGACTGGGCAAGGCTTATCATTTAGGTTAGCACACAGTCCTCTTCCCCCCTCCCACCCTAACACCTCCCTTCCCAACTTTCAACAGTTGTTTGATTACTTGTGTGATACAGCTCGAGAGAAAATCATTAGCTGCCCCCCCTTCCTCTTTCACAACAAAATGGAGAGGAAGCAGCTCAACCAGGGCTTTGTAGAGCAGCCAGGTGCTGCTGGGTGGCTTGGTACTGCTCACTTCAGGAAGGTAAATATTGGGCTAGAGATGATTACAGCTGTGTTCAGAGGAGCACCACGCAGGCGGCAGCCTTCACGGGAACCCTGTGCTCCAACATGCATTTGCATGTCTCCCGCTGAACCAGCCCTTGTTGGTGTGTCTGCAGCAGTAATTGGCTCAAGCCTCAAGTAAACATTTGGCTCTGTTGGTTGGAGAGATGGTGCACATATGGAGGTACTCTTTGCAGGGGCTGAAGTGGTGTTTGTCTTTTGCTCCAGCCTGGTTAAAGGCAGCTGTGTTATGAAGCAAGTAGGCAATCCAGCTGAGTTGGCCTTTACTTCAAAGGCCACTGGTGTCACCGGGGCTCTCGGCACTCCAGCGGTCTCTGGAGCATACTCCTCTCCTCTCTCTGCCACATGCTGCCAATTGCTTGCTTAACTTCACTTACAATTTCAAGGAAGATAAACAGAATAAAAGAATCTCTGGAAGTTTTCCCTGTGTCAATACACTTCATAATGCACCTCTTGTATGAGAGGCCAACACCACCTGGCTGAAGAGACACTGGGCTCTGGGAGAAGGCCTTCCTGAGGAGGAAGCTGTAATTCATAGAGATGAGATGAGATGACAAAAATTGGCAGGATTTTTGTTCGTGAGTGGTGACAGTGTCTATACTTGCTCTTAGCAGATTTCTGTCTGCTGTGGAAAGACAATCCCTTGCTGCATCGTGAAGAACTGTGCAAAAACTGGCTAGCAAATGTTAATATTATGGTGAGAGGTATCAACCCTTGCCTGTGCCATCTGAACTAGGCTCTAGCAGACATACCCAGCAGAAAGAGCTGACAAAGTAAGCACAGAAGACAGATAAAGCAGTGCAGAGGGAGCAAAGGCAGAAAGAGGTGAAGTAACATGGTCAAGGTCATGCAGGAGTCAGAGGTGGGCCAGCCTCTGGGTCTTGGGAGTCCTAGGCCAATGCACTGCCCAGTGCCATTCTTCATCAAATACAGGCACCCTTTGGGAAACAGTTGCTGTTTTAACAGCTGCAGACTTTGCACAGGATAGATTTGGGTTATGTGATGCTTTCTTCTAGCTTCTTAGTAAGAAAATCAAGGTACAACAATGGAAATTCAGGATTTTTTTTAACAGCTTAGCATGGTATTTAATCAGCTTTCTGTGTGAGCAGCACTGTTCACACAATCTAGAATTTCATGAAAGCTCAGCAAGGCCACTTCATTGCAACCCCTTTAGTTGCAGGAAGAGAAGACTAAATCTGGGATACAAATTGATTTTTAGGGCTTCTGTCAACCCATTTGGCAGGCAGGGCTGGTAAGGCAGGGCAACATTTTTCTGTTCTGTCCCTGCCAGATACCTGGGTGGTATTGTCCAATGATGAAGAAATAGAACAGGACCCATTTATCATCTCTTCTGTTTTCTCTTTGTATTTATTTTTCTTTTAAAAACACATTAAAAAAATTAATTTAGTGCTGGGGAAATGTGACAGATTAACAACCCCAGGGATTTCATCCCTGTGTTTATCCTCTGTAAGCACATTCCCGATGCTGCTCCAGCACTGTGCCCCACCCCTGACCTCAGGGACCTCAGCTCCCAGGAGAGCAGCTACCCTATCCCTCCAGCCCCTCTGACCCACTGGAGCTGCATCACCTTGGAGGGAGCAAGAAGTGTTGCTTGGGGTGTAAGTTTGTGCCAGGGATTCCTGAAAGTGAGGAAATGTATGACAATCCAGCCCTTAGCTCTGTGTTGTGTTGCACGGTCTCACAGCCATGGTGAGCCTGCTCAGCAACAAGCCATGTCCCCACAGGGCAGCTGCTCCAAGTCCTCTGGGCCAGGCAGCACACTTTGAGGGCTTGCTCCCCTTTTTTTCCAGTCTTCAGTCTTCTCCTTCCAGGGAGGGGGAAAAAACCTAATCCTGTTAGAGCACAATAGGAAAGGCCTTTGGGATGCCCAGGTGTCTGTGAATGCTGCTTGGTAGACAATATATTCATAGCAGCATGAAGAGTAATACAAGAATAACCAAGTAGCTATGGTGTGATTTTGACAGGGTCTGTGTATTTCCAGCTCCTGATAACTTCTGGAGAATTTTCATGTGGTTTTATTTAGAGGATAAGCATGCCACATGGTTCCTAACATTAGTTCACCAGCTTTGAAAAGATAAAATTTGTCCCTCACCCCTCCAGCCTTTCTCACTGACATACTTGTTTGGCTTTTGTTTGATAATTCTCACTTTGGGTCATTTCATCTTCCCACCATAAAGACCTTGTGTAGTTGCCTTTTCATCAGCTCTAGTGTTTGGAGTAGCCCTTTGCAAATTGGATATTTCCCTTCTGCCATAAAGCTGGAGTGTTTGGGAAAAGAAAGGAGAGCATCTTCACAAACTCAGTGTGGGTTGGGATGGGAGTGGTACAGTGGGGGGTAAGGCTTCCCGACACACACAAGCAATACCTCCTTGCAATTAGTAGTGCTGTCACTGCCCTCTCCCCTCACTCAAGAAGTGACATTCCAAGATGTGTATTTGGCGTTTGAACTATCCCTTCTCCCAGATCCAAGGGATGGGCTGGGACAACTCTGTGGGAGGCCTTGGTGATGAATCCATTTGACCAGTGTGCCCAAGGGGCCTTCCATCATCACCTGCCTCTGTCGGAGAGAAGGTGTCCACTGCACCAGGTGGTACTCAGGAATTTTATCCAGTGTGAGTTACTCAGGGAAGAAACCCCTCCTTTGCTGTTTTTGCCTGTGGTATCAGATGGTTGACCCCATCCCCCCTTTTTGCTGAAGGGGCAGAAATTTGATAATGGCCATAATTATGTCTGAACATTAAACGAATGCTCTGGATCATCCCTGCTGTATCCACTTGTCTGATAATTACCAGCAATGGACATGGTGGCTTCAAAGGCCACCCAGTTATCATCTATGTTTACTATAAACACAGCAGCTGTTTTGGGTTACAAGGGTGGTCATTCTGGCTGCAATTTGATGACCTGGACCCTGAAATCCTTACCTGACACCAGCTCCCTCTCTCCCTTGGGAAAAAAATTTGGTATATGAGTGCTCTATGGCACCTAAAATGGGAGGACAGACAAGCTGTGCCTCATGCACCCCTGGGATTTCCAGTTTCCCCACGCTCCCTCTGAATCTCAGGGAGCTGCTGTGTGTTTATGAGGCTGTTCTGTGTTTTCTAATGCTGCTGTCAGCTTGAGGGCTCCAGGAGTACAAAATGGTAGTGCCAGGGCCAGCAAGAAAGCTTGACCCATGGTAGCCGCAGAGTGTAATTTATGAACTGCCTCTTACTACCTTTCATGTCAGTGGAATAGAACTTATAGATGCTCAGAGACATTTAGCCAAAAGAGGTGGGAGTTCTCCAAACTTTTTTCTTGGCTGAAAGTCTTCCATCTGGCACAGCACATAGGAAATAAAAACAGAGTGTGTTTTAAAATTAATTCTCTCGTGGTGTGTAATCCTCAATTTTTGTTTTCACTTTGCTTTTTTACTGGAGGAAACTAAAGTTCAGTGTTTAGAGGTTGGACTGTTAACACGGATGGACTGAAAGGGAATGCAATTCAGGCAATGTATTTTGTTGCTATGATAGCACCACTTTATGACAACTGAGTTATAACATAGGGAAATACCACACCACTGCTGGGGAGTAAAACTGTGCCTGGGCATCAGTTTTGAGGCCAAAGACGACTCCTTTGGGAAGAGAGGCACAAAGGAGCCACTGCTGTGCAAGGCTTATGCTTTCCATGGGAGACAATCCTGCAACCAGCCTCTCCACAGCAGCTCAGCAGAAAGGGTATCTAACCACAGTAGCAGGGGGGAGTGGGCTAGAGATGTGTGTGGCAGGTAGGCACCTGCAACCTGACTCCAGGTAATGTGGTCTGACTTGGTCATCTTCACTCAAAAAAGTTGCTTCATCTTATCCCTAAAGGCAAAAGCAAATTGGCTGGTGTTTGCAGCAGATAACACCTATCAGGGTGATGTATTTATGAGGGGAGGAAAGAACAACAGAGTCAGTAGTGACTGTTTATTTATTGGTTTATGAATTACAAAGGCTAGATAGACTTAACTTTCCTTCACTTCAGAGAGAAAAGCAGTGCCAGTGTGTGTGATTGAGAAGTCAGCCCTCCAGTGAGGTTCAGACCATTATAATATTCTCTTCCCAGTGAATAACTGAGATCGTAGCCTCAAACAATAATAATCAAGGAAAAGCTCAGGAGAGAGGAGCTACAAAGCCAGCCTTGTGATAGAAACCCTTCTCTACGACTTACTAATTGATACATTAGCTGATGTTGTCATGCTATGACACGAGTATATGTTCTGTAATGTGAAGCATGTAGATTATCAGCAGTTTGTGGGTTGTCAATATTTGCAAGTGAATGTTTCGTGTAAATTGAGAAAGATGTGTTACACATCCGGAACGCTGCATCAGGTCTCCTGCACCCTCCAAGGCTTTTTGGCGGTGCACTAGAGCCAGTGGCAGTTAATATTCTCATTGCTCAAGGTGAAGCTTTCAGCAAAATCCTCAGGGGACTAGAGAGGGATAAACAATGCAGCACTTTCCTGTGCAGATACGAGTTCAGGGAGTATAAGGAATAGGGAGCTGAAAGGATTGATTTGTAAGATGAAATGTTAGAAAAGCAAAAGCAAAAAAAATGTCTAGAAATACTGTACTCAGAAATGAATTTACAGTAGGAGGGAAACATGAGAGGACAATAGGTTACATAGCACAACACAGGGGAATATATGGATGGAACTATCAAGGAGGAAATTTTAGCCTGCATAGCAGGACATGTTCAATAAAGCCAGGTACATGAGACTGGATATCAGAAAAGCAGGAATTAACTTAAGTGATATGAAAATAGATAGAAAATGTAGCACAGGTATGTTCTGCCGTCACCTAAATATTTGAGTTTTTGCATTTTCAGCTTTTACAACAGCAAAGAGCCAGATCAGACACATGAAATGTTGTGCTTGTTCTCAGGACCTGGCCCACTCCTCTTTAGCCGTCAGCCCTCCAGCCCTGTCAAATTGCAAAGGACCAGCTGGAGCAGGTGTCAGCAGAGATGTATCAGCAGAGTTTTGCTGGGGTTTCTCAGAGCAAGTGGCAGGATCTCTTTTATCATGCTGAGCCTTTGCCTGTCAGCAAAGCAGTCGGATGAAATTTCCTTCTCTGGAGACCCCCTCTCCACTGCTGTGTAGCCAAAGGATTTTGTAGGCTCCTTTACTGTCTTAATTCTCATCAGATTTGCATTGTTATTCAGGACTGGAAAACAAAAACAATACATAAAGCCAACTTTAAAACAAAAATCTCTCCACAAAGGCCTCATCGAGGACTTTTGACATTGATGTTCTTGAAAATATTTTGGGATGTTTTGCTTCTGAACATTTAGAAAGTCTGGACTGAGCACCTCTGTACTAACTTTTATAAATGCTAAACATCTGGCTCTGCTCACATTGCTTCAGGTATTAATTCTGACTCAGTGTAGTGTGTTTGAACTCAGAAAGAGCGAAGGTGTTATCTATATTTCAGTAGACATGCTTAAAATGCAGAACGGTGCTGTGGGTCCAGATTTGGGATGCTCCAGGGAAAACCTGGAACTAGAACTTCATTTCAGCCCTCTATAAAAAGCAAGCAACTTGGCAATTTTGAACCATGTTTGAGTTTGATTTTTTGGCGTGCTTTATTTTTTGACCATTTTAGTCTGGATTGTCTTAATTTCCTACCCTTTGAGACTTGGTCAAAGATGGCTCAAGAATCAAAATGCATTGAACATGAGATTTAAATCCTCTCCCATAACCTTGGCTCTTTCTCACAGGTGATTTGTAGTTTCTGAATTTTCATGGCAACAGAAGTCCACACATGAGAGGAATAATGAATTGCAAAAAATATTTGGCAATCAGCATTGGAGGGGGGATGAAGAAGGCACAAGAAGTTCTGCAGTGGTACTTCTCAGGTGCTGCTTTTTCCTAGGGGTGCTCTTCTGTAATTCTCGTCGTCATAAAGCAAAGTAGAAGGTTTTGGTTTATACTTTATAGATGTAGTTAAACACTAATGAAAGGCAAGCAAAAGATCATGTCAATCAGAAAGTAAATCATCCTTGATACCCTGTGGTGCTTAGCTAGCAGGACCACTCTGTTTCAAGACTATAAAAATAATTATGAGAGCAGGAGGACTGAGCTAATATTTCATGGATTCAGCCCTGCCATACTGTTTGGGGGATGCTGAATTGCATGCTCCTGTTGTAATCATTGCTAAAACATTCAACAAAGCATGTCACCTATTTGACAGGACATTTTGCTGGGACAAAGAGTCTTGAAATGAGGAGCTCCCTTGCAAGACTGGACAGGCCTGGCATACGCAGATGAATACACACAAGTCCAGCTGCACATTGCTGGTTGCTGCTACAGACTCTCACTCTAGCATCAGTGACACACCGTGTTTGTCCTGCCTCTAGGGCCACTGCAGGGCAGGAGCCCCAGAGCTGCTGTCTGTAATGTATGTGGGCTGCAGCCATTCAAAAGCCTTTGGTTCACAGAGACCCAATGGATCCTCCAAGGAGAGAAGCTCCAGCTGACAACTCCTACCAGGAGACAGCAAATTGTCTTGTATTTATTTGATTTATTGTTTTCTCTTCTATAAATATAAGTTAGAAATTCTTGTATTGATTTAAACCAAAGAAATTTTCCCTACTGAGAGGGAAATGTCAGACTAGCTGAATCTTTGTCCAGAGCTGTTATTCCAGGCAAAACAATTGGTATTTAATATATGGAGATTTTTATTAAACACCTCTGATGGCAAGAAGGAAATTATCAACAAATTCTATCTGTAGAAAAAAAAATGTTGTACCGTGGAAGCTGTGAAACACCATGTGAGGAAACAGTCCCACAATTCAGCTTACAAGCACCTTTACAACCCAAAGCCAGTGCAGTCCTTTGAAAGGCCAGAGTTAATAGTAGATGGATTTCAATCAACTTTTTTATTATAATGTCAAAAAAAATCTTAGGTTACAATAGAAACAATAAGGGAGGAGGAAAGAAAGTAGTTTAAAAGAAAGTAAAAAAAGGTTTAACTGAAGCGTAGGATTGAGGTATGTTTATTGGGCTGTATGAGACCTGTCCAGCTGGAATTGGCATCAGCAGTCACATTGCTGGGTGCTGTTCAAGTGATGTCTCTATTCATTCGGGATTAGACGGCTGTCTGGCTGCTGGCTGAAAAATCATTATTTTTAGTGCCGTGCCTCTCTAGTCGGTTGTTGTTCCCCTCCTGACAAAGTGCAGTTGGGATACATTTTATCTTCCCCCTCCCCTTGTACCGGGTTTTGAACAAATAGAATTCTCTCTGGTTGTTAAGCAGTTTTCGCTGGCCCTTTTTTCTCGTTTCCTACCAGAGAATGATGGATTTGGTAATTTCTAAGGACCTTCCCAGCTGTTTTGGACTTGGAGACAAAAAAAAGCTTGGAGAGATTCATCGATATTATGGCAGATTAGCCTGGGGGTTTAAGGATTTCTTCCAAAAAGAAAACCTTTTTTTCAGTTTGACTCTTCCTTGGTGTGCATGACTAAAACACTCATAACACAGAATTGGTGCAAAGACTGAGGGATCTGACTCAGCTGCTGTAAACCAGCATTGCCCAGTGCCCAGACTTACACCTGCTGGCAAACTACCTGAAACAGAGCTGTGGGGCTGTTTGGAGCAAAGTGACACACCACATAGCATTCCCTATCTGATTTTTCATCAAGAGCCATCAGCCAGGAGGAAGGCAAGATATTTTCTTTGAGCCAGGGGTCTGACTGTGGCAGCTAATTGGTGGCATTTGTTTTGCCTTTGTCTTCCCCACCACCCCCACCCCCTATACCCTGTTCCTTGCAGAGTCAGCCAAACTCTCCCAGCAGCACTCGGGCTGTAGTTGGAGGGCATTGCTGTCATTCCATTAGGCTTGGCTAGGCCTGCGTTAAAGCGTGTCATACAAATTGAGGGGATCCAGCATATTGACAGACAGATATTTAGCATGTAATTGCACTGAAAGTGCAGTACAAAAGCTCTGAGCTCTGGGAGGTAGGAGAGTGGAGGATTTGCATTGCATGAGATCAAATTGGAGTGAAGTTTGGACTTTTTTTCAAAGTGCATTTGAGCTCCATAACAACAGGTGTGATAGTAAGGCACAAATACATCACCCCACAGCCACAGAACCACCGTGTTAGTCCTCCTCCAGCCTGCCTTGTCCCCCTGAAGAAATCCTGTTTCAGGCAGTATCCATTACAGGGCAGGCAAAACCATCCCATGGGCTGGTGCACAGCTCCTGCATGCTCATACATAGATTCATTTCTCAAAGGAAGCAAAGCTACATGTCTCTGGCTCTGTCAAAACATGGCCTCCTGCCCCTTTAGCTTCACCCATGCAGCAGTGAATCCCAAATGCCTCATACACCACAGTTTCATATCATAAAGATGGAACATAAATTTCACATGTATTTGGCAGTGTAGGAAAAGGATCATTTTAATTGCTGAGCTTTACCATTGGTCATTAAGGTCCAACTCCACTTCTGCTGTGAAACTCCAGCTCCTGCCTCCAAATGCAATCGAGTTGTTTATGGCTTAATGCTCCTGGGGCTTGTCTGCACCCACCCTGTAATGATTTTCAGGAGCTAGGCCAAAGTCTAAAATCCACTAGTGACTTTTACAAAGACAAGTCATGCTCCCAAATAATGTTATTTTTTAAAATTTTGTACTGAGTGGCTTATTAACATAATGCTGTAAGCCAGGGACCAACTGACCATGATTTTGGGTTGTTTCTTACCACCTTTGCTCTGTTTAGATACTTAAGTGAACTCTATTCAACTGTCCCTCAGCTGTAGTTTGCTAAAGGTAAATTTAAAATAGGGAGCTGAGATCTGCTTCTATTTTGAGCATTCCTGATGTTTAAAATTTCAAAATGTGAGTTCTCGAACATGGTCAGAAAGAAGGAGTAGAGAGGTGCAAAAGTGGTGGAAGGAATTTAGTTAACATTTAAATTAACCTTTAGTAAAATAACACTCTAAATGGGCATTTAAAAGGACCCTAACAAGGCCATGGGAATCCCAATTGAATTTATTAATTTTCATTAAGAAAACTCCAGTGGTCAGAGCCCAGGACTGGACCTGGAGGTGTGAGTTAGGTGTTCAACACACATGTAAGAATGTTCCTGTCATTGTGCAGCCTATGTGGATGATATAATCTTGTAAAGGGTAGAATGTAGCAACAAGCAGTGTGTTTGATCATTGATGATAAGCTCTTGTCATGTTCACTTGATTTAGATTGTTTTAAGTGTATCATTTACCGATGTATCATTTACTGTCGCCATGTGAGAGCAACAGTAGATTCTACTAACCAAGGGTTTTTGTAAAAAATTGTGTTGTTCTATTGTCCTAAAACAGGAATATGTATTTGAGGACCTGGGTCCCCAGATCACTTCCTTGTTAAAGCACAGCTTTTCTAAAAATAGTGGAAGAGCTGCAAGTGAAATAAGAAGTGCAGACAGCATGTGTTCATACGGGCACACGCCAGGGAACAGAGGAGGTGTAAGCAATGATGAGATGCACCTTGGTCCCAGCTTATGCCAAGTGAATGTAACAACTCCGACTGGCCTAGCAGGACTCAGTGTATTCCAGTTTAACTGAGGTTAGAAGGGGACTGGAGAATTTCTGTGGTGTTTTGAGATCACCTGGAAAGAAAAGTGCCAAGCAAGAGTAACATGCACATTACTAACCAGAGGCCTTACTGTTCACAGCCACACCTTCTGTGTGCTTCCTTTTTGTACATCCCAGGTCCAGGTTGCTGTCAGGGAACATGATAAAGGAATAAAGCTGCAAGTGGGATCATGTTTCCCTTCGCTCCCTGTGTGTATGTGTGTGTGTCTTTGTTTTTTCTGTGCTGTAGCTCAGGGGGGCTCGTAAATCTTGGAGACGACTGTGGTTTTTTTCCTCTCCCCCTGCATGACTGATGGTGCGAATTTATGTGTGGTATTTCTCTCCCCCAACCTCGTTATGTTAAAACAAGACAGGAGACCAGTAAATTTGCAGTGGGAGCTGTGCAGGGTTGTGGGTCTCTCATCCCCTCCTCTTTGCAGCCTTAGGGCAAGCTGTTCCTAAAAGATAATGATTTTGGGGTTCCAGCTGGGGGGTGGGATGCTGTTTGCATCATTTCATTTTGCTGCCTGAACAGACTTTGACTCTCTGCTTCAGCACCAGATGGTGTTGAAGAGAAAGGTGCCATCAGGACAAAGATACACTCTCCCAGATCAGCACCCAGTGTAGGGAAGGGGAAAACCTTGAGGTGCGAGTTAGGAAAAGATACCCCAGAGCAGAAAACCCTGCTGAAGGGCTCTTCCTGATGCATTTTGCCTGCACTCTAATGACATGCTGAGATGTGTCCAAGGACACAGTCCCTCACTTCTTGCTTCTTCTACCATGAACAAGCTAAGAAAAGGAATTTCAGTGTTTCAGAAGTCTGTTGTGTTGCAGGAGGTTTACGAACTCTTCTACAATTATGTCATTAAAATACTTGTGTCTGCTTGTATTTCCTGAAATATTGCTGAAAGGGGCCTGTCTGTGCCCCTTTCTCTGGGCTGGAGGGATGCCCTGCACCCAGGCAGCATTCTCTACCTTTCCTCTCTCTGACTTCAGTTCACTTAGTCCCACATTGCTTGAGCTGTGCTGGTCAGCAAAGGGCAAGGGGAATATAGCTGACTTGTGACAAATGGAGGTATCAGTGAAATTCTGGAGATATGTCAGACCACCACTTAGGAAACAGCATTTTTCTTACTTTAAGAGCATGCAAGGTTGCCATTACTGTGATGAGTGGAGCTTGGTCTGCTCTCTGCTGTAATATCTAAGCAAGTGATCTCAGATGCTTATTCCTTCCATGAACCACTTAATGCCAGTAATGCAATACTTTCTTCCACACATGGCCTGGCTGCCTGGCTGTTTTGTCTCTCTTTGGCTGCCTGGCACTAGTCTTCTGCCATGCAAAGAGAGTCATCTGTACCTTCCCTACAGAGATGTGTCTGCTCCAACCTGAGCTTTAGGGAATCACAGAGATGCCTCTGATTTGCATTTAAAATAAGGAAAATTAAACACATTCCATTAGACTATTTACACAGGATTTAGATTAAAAGATTTGGATAATTATAGGAATTATTATAACTCTAATACATCTGCATCTACCTGTGACCTAGCCACTAAACCTGGAAATTAATTTTTGACAAATTGTCTTTTTTTTATATGCAATAAATATTTTCTTGGAATTGAGCTAAACATTGTAGAGCCTTAGCTTACAGGTTACTCCATTTCATGCTTCATGCTTAGTGCAGTTGAAGACAGCGACCTTAACTCACAGATGAGGTTTGATTTTGATTGTGTAGTTTTCCCCAGAAAGGATGATTTTTGACATTTAACTTGGCTTTCCCCCTGCTCTCAGAGTGTAAGAAGCAATAAAAAATGGGCAGAGTTAGACATGTTTGCTATAAGGCTGCTGACACTGCAGTGACAGAATGGCCAAGCACCCTCTAACACCCTAACAGCCCTCTTCCAGGGTTGTAGAAGAATGATCCCGCAGACACCAGAGCTTTGTGTCTCCATGACACTGCAAAATGCCAGTGGAACGCTGTGGTGGTTGTTGCTGGGATTACAACAACTCTGTTAGGAGCTGGTGGCAGAGACCCTACAGGAAATGATTAAGCACACCACAAGCTTATGTTGTGGTGTAAACCACGGTTTATCAAGCCAGGAAGTCCTAGGCTGCCCTTTGCATAGGCTCACATGTCTACATCTCTCCTCAGTTTTGTTCCTCACTTTCAGTTAACTGAGGAAGCTGTATATGCTTATAGAACTCATACATCCCCATGACTACATTGAACCTGAGAACTATATAATTGAATCATAGAATCAGCCTGTGACATGCACCTGCTTCTGAGTATCAGAGCTGCTGCAGCTCAGGTACTTGATTTTGTCCTGCTGATACTGACTTCCCTGGCAACCCAAAAGCCTGGAATCAGAGCCAGGTGATTTCCCAGGCACCATACAGTTGCTGAAAAGCAATGGTGCCACCAGGAAACCCAGTGTCAGGTTATGCATTGCTCCCCTTCCACTGCCCTGCTCTGCCCTGTTACCAGACTGCAGTCTGTCCCTTACCCTGTCTGAAAATGTAAAAAGCACCTAACGGGAAACTGCGACAAAACATCCAGGGAGAAGTGACTCCCCGGGACAGCTCCCCCCTCCAGGTCCTTGAAAGCATACAGTGTAACAGTGCTCTCTGGGCAGGCCAGACTAAGGGAACATGTCTGAGCTCTGCCATCCTTCCAGAGCATGAGGCTCATTTACCCAGAGCAGTATTTGGTTGCTGAAGGACCATCCAGACACCCGTAAATCTTTGGAGTAACTCTGAAGCGGCTTTGCTGACAAATTGGCACCCACCCTTCTCCCCCACCCCCTCCCCACAACGTGACTCTTGCACTCAGGGCTGCTAAGAGCTATTTAAGGCGCCTGGAACGAATGAAATATTCATCTCCCCTTTGCCCTGGCAGTTGCCTCCATGCTGCTCTTTCCCCTCCCCCTGAGCCGAGTGATTTAGTGCAGAAACCCTCAGCCAGCAGTGGGCCTGGAGCAGGCAGGGTGTGTGTCACTCTCCAGCCTCTTAGTGTTGCTGAGCACTGGGCGGGCACCTTTCCTCTCCACATCCCCCTGTTGCTTCACACCCACCTAACTGCTGCCTCAAGCCTGCCTAAGAAGTTGTCCCCGGATTTCCTTTCTCCTTGCCATCATTCCCCATTAACAAATCATTCATTTTGTATGGCACATGATCCAGAAACATCTTGACAACTCTTTGGGTCTCTTCCCATCTGCATTCACCAAGAGCTGGGGCAACCAGGGACTATCCTGTGGCAGAAGAGGGTGTACATCGGTAAAGGGGACCTAAGAGGTACTGAGTGTGTGGTGTGAGAGGTGTGTGTGATGCACGAGAATGAAGTGATTGTACGTGGTCATAGTGCTCCATGCCATTGCAAACCACCAACTGCTGCATAGCATGCAGAATAAAAAGAGCAGAGATTGACTTTCTTTGAAGCCTTTGCTTTGTCTGTATTTTTTTTCCTTTTACTATGCCAAAATGCTCTTAAACACACATCTGCGTTAAGAACAACAATCTCCCCTTCCATTAGCTCAGTTAAAGCTTTTCTGCAAGCTTTTCAATTTGAAAAGACAAGGAAAACCAGAAAAAGAGAATGAGCCCAGGACAATCAAGACATGTGGTTCTTGTGACAAAAAAGTAAATTGAATTTTAGTCAAGAAACGTGAGAGATTTAGAACAATACAGTTAGTACTTAGTGAAAGAGCTTCCTGACAAGCAGGTAAGATCAGGGTAATCCTCCATCAGTATGTAAAGCAGACACAGAACAAGAGCAAAGAAAATAGAAAGCAGACTCTTTGCTTGACAATTTAAATCCTAAGGGTTCAATGCCTATATAGAACAGAATCAAACACACAACAGGAGGCATGAGGGAGTGTATAACAACTTTTGACATGGGATGTGGATATGACCTGTCTAATGCTGGTCAGTGACAATGTGGATGGGCCATAAAACGAACTTCTCTTGCTAGCACACCATTGCATGTCTTGTTGCTGTGTGGCATCAACTAAAGCTTTGGCAGACCTCAGGCAAATGAAATTTTGCAGAGAAGGGGGGCAGGCAGCCTTGCAAGAAGGTAGGAGTGCTAGTTACGGTCTTTACAATTTCTTGTTTTTTCTGGAAGCAAGTGATGATTCAGAAAAACTGAGGAAGCTCCAGCCTGCTGTACTGCTCCATGTGCTGCAAACCTCAGGTGCCAAACCCTTCTGAAGTTTCATCTTCGGAAGTCACCTGTGAAGAACATACATATTGTCACAAGAAGCTGTGTCAGGTGAGACAGCAGTATTACTACAGACCCACTGAAAAAAAATTTAACTCCCTTAAAGCCAAAGAGTATTAAAATTTCAAGCTCAAAGAGTCCATGCTACAGCCAGGACAGCACAGGTTTATTTAACCAGATGTATTTGGTTTTGCAAAAGAAGCACTGTGTGTCTGCAATGCCTCTGAAAGCCAGGTTCTCAAAAGGGGAACCCCAAGCTTACTTACGGATGAGCACATAATTGTGTCAGGCTGGATGATTTTCTGCACTTGCCAGTCATTTTAAGCTTCACATATAGCTGGCTGCCTTTGTCTTCCAAGTGCCTGCTTGTACAGTGAGTCTTACCTGTTGTGTTATGACAGACAAGTGATTAACATGAGAAAGACAAGTTGGATCTGGTGCTGAGCTTCCTGCATATCTCTCTTGCCTGCCCTCACAGACTTTTCCTCAGAAGCAAAAGGAACTGTCTGTGCTGCTGGTAGCTCAGAGAAAAAACATTTGTGATGGAGTTTGACTCTTCCTACTTTGCTACAACTTTCTTGCCAAAAGACAGATTTCCATGAGGGCCAGGATAATACAGTGACAGTGCATTGATCAGCTGCTGCTGATCAGAGTACAGAGTACCGCCGTGCTGTAGCATGTTTGCAGCTGGGAAAAAGAACCTGGATTGATGCATTATGTGAATTCTGTGCTTTGATTCTGTACCTTCTTCCACAGAGCTCCTGTTCATGGACATTGCATTATCCCATTTGGGAGCAGCTCAGTTAATAACCGGGATACCTAGAATCCTGTGAGTGAGGGTGTTCACCTGTCTCCAATATTGCAGTGAAATGTAGCTGACAATACTTTTCTCCTATGAGTGAAATGTCATTTGTGAGTCAGATTATTTAAGAACATGTTTAGTTTTTTTACATAAGCATTTGAGCTTCTTAGGCATTCACCCAGTAAGATAAGCATGCTTTGCTGAATTGGGTGTTAAATTGGACTTTTGTAACTTTTTCAATTATTTTCCTATTCAGATTACTTTTACAAAGACATGAGTGAGCTTCAATGAGTTTTTCAGTTTTCAAACTTTTCATCTCTAAGATCCATGCTCTCATGTACATGCTATCATGTATGACTTTACACCTTTTATCCAAGAATCTCCAGTGTCATTCAGTGAATTATTAATCCAGAAGCTGGCCCTGGTGTACATGACACTGTGTGTCATCTCCTTTTTAAAGGTCCAGGAAGCAAAGGAAAGTAGGAAAGAATCAGATACCAAGCAAAACAGTCTCAGGGTAAGAGTAGAGGGCTGGCATCCCATCCCTTCCAGGCGCCCACTGCAGAGTTGCCTGAACCCCAGCAGGGTGGCAGCTGTGGTGGCACCTGTGCAGCTCAGTAGCCCATGGTCCCTGTGCAGCCCACGTCTCTCCTCTCTGTGCCCTGTGGGATGCAGTGATGGAGTTGCCATTTACCACTAAAAACAAACAACAGGCTGTGGGAATAGGAGCAGCTTCCTTTTCCCTCCAGCCTTGTCAGGCCATGTTGGTGCCGGCTGTGCTGAGCGGGTGTGCTGTGAGGAAGCCTGGAGCAGCCCAGGGCTCCCAGGCACAGCGTTGGCAGCCGGGGAGGATCAGGAAGTGGGGCAGGGGCAAGGTCACCTCCTGACCTCCCATTCGGCAAAGAATGCAACTTGCTATCAGGCACTAGGGAAGGTTTTTCTTTCTGCAGTTTAAGATCCCCATGGTTTCTGATGGGAAGAGGTTTACAGTAGAATTTTTATTTCATTTTCTCAAGTGTTTTTAAGAGGGTAGATGCCAATGAAATGGTGTAATCATCAGAGAGCTTTGGAGAGTGGCTGTTCACTCAGTGGGTATTCCAGGACAAAATGCTGTGATTCGTATTTCATTATGCTGTATGAAGCACTGAAGTTCATTACTGATCCCAGTGTAGCATGACCATAAGCTTTCAAAATAAAATGTAACAAAGAAGGAAATCTCTAAAACACTTTTAAAGACCACTAATGTCACAAAAAATAAAAATTATGCTCCACTTCTTCCTTAAAATGATGTAATTTCATTGCCACGTGGGGTTTGTACCCATATAAAGAAAGGGCAAAATCAGGTCCCAGCAGGTGAGTCTTAGTTCCAGCAGTTGGTTTGTGCCATCATGTCTCTTGCCCTCTTGGTTGTCAAAGCTGTCTGGCTTAAGGAAGGAGTTAATATTATTGCAAATCCTATCAATTGCAAATCTATAACAGACATGCCAAGCTATCACCATGCATTTTTTAGAGATGGGGAAACTGAGGCTGAGATATTTGTCGTGACCTGTCTGGGATCACACAGCTGCTTGGTCAGTGGTACAGCCCAGGTTCCCATTGTTCCCAGGTGCAAGCAGTTTTGCTGCTGTTGTAGGACAGAAACAGGGATGTGTGCTTTGGAAACTGCTGTTTGTTTT
This sequence comes from Florisuga fusca, assembly GCA_038090715.1. Lineage (NCBI taxonomy): Eukaryota > Metazoa > Chordata > Aves > Apodiformes > Trochilidae > Florisuga > Florisuga fusca. Next base: position 7,667,329 of record JAAWXA010000024.1, on the reverse strand, counting down.
TTCTTAGTGCTGCACTCCTAACTGCTGGGCAGAGCTCAGAGTACCAAGCAGGAGGAGACACCTGTGGTTTTCCCTTTGATGACTAAGCCCGGGCTATTCCCTCTTCATCTCTCAAGTGCTCACCCAGGCTGCAGGTGCACTGGGACTTTACAACTGGTGGCAATTGCTGGGGACGAATTCAGTGTCCCAGCACTGCTATGGCATGTCCTCTCTGGCTGTTCTCATGTTCAGACTCTCTTCCCTCTTCTGCCTGCAGCAGCCATGACTATATTTTTGTCATATTTTGTGATATTCTAAATGTCAAATGGCTTTTAATAAAGATCATTCTGAAACCAAACAGCTTCCCAGGGCCCTTCACCTTGCTCTGGGCAGTCACTAAGAACACTCCTTGACCCCAGGGAGGTAGGTACAGAAGATCTGCCCCTTGTTTGAACACACGATAGATATGGCTGAGTCAGGAAATCTGTCCCTCATGGAAAGAGAGACCTCTTTTAGTGGAAGCTTCTTGAAGTCCTCAGTTACCTTTTGAATGCCTCAATTTTCCTCTCTGAACTAGTGAGGGTGATGGGAATGGGTGAGCTGGGTGGATCTGCACCTTTGATCCGCCGCTGGAGATTAGGAAGTGTTGTCCCTCCGCTGGGCTGGGTGAGACTTACAGGTAGGCACAGCCCTGAACTTTGGGAAAGTTCATACCTGAACTTTGCATCCATAGCCAACCTGTCCTGTCCAAACGTGCTCCAGGAGAGACTTTGGTCAGTGCCTGTAGGGCTTGGGTGGGGGTAAGGGTGAGGAGCTCTTGAATAAAATGATGATGATTAATTATTATTTCATAATGAGGGATTATCACAGGCTTTGCAGCTAAATAACACAGTACTTAGCATTTTTGTGCTGTGGCACTGTGCACGTTCAAAGCACTGAACAAACAGCAACTAAATTACTAAAATGAAGAGATTATTTAATAGCCCATGTCTTTGCATTTCTCAGAGAAGGGTGGGGAGTGTTTAGAAACCTGCCCTCCACATTACCATGCAGTCACATTCCAAGATTGTGGCTCATGTTGTCAGGCCTGTGATGTGCTTGTTTGGCTTTTAGAGTTGGGAGGCTGTAGTTATGAAAAGAAAGTTAATACACTTACAACGTAAAAGTCTTTTTTTTTTTTTTTTCAGTCTTCTCCCTAATGCCCTGCCATGGATGACTGAGTAAAGAACTCACAGGGTGAGCTTTTTGTCCCCAGAGATATAAGATGTCAGCCTGGCCCTAAAGTCTGTGACCCTCTAAACATATTTTGACCCAGCACACCCCACGCACTAAATCCCACAGAAACACCCTGTGCTGCCAAGAAGTATCAGATTATCTCCAGTGGGAGCATTTGGATCCCAACTCAGTGTCCCACTGGTCTGCAGCAGAAGACCTCACCACAACTTGCAGGGTGTTCCTTTTTACAGGCTGTACTAATTTTTCCGGGTTTCATCCGATATTGCATTGTATTCCTAGTTTTCTTAGTGGGAAGGGGATTCTGGCTATTTTTTTTAAACCACAACCATGCTTGTTGTAGCAGCATCACCTTCCCTTTTGTTTAGTACAAAAACCTTAATGGGGAAGGAGAAGCTTAGGATGTTCCCCGAAATAGCTCTGTGGACCAGAGGTGAACCCCATGTTGGCAGTGCACATTTCTGCAGACACCCTTTTTCTCAGCCATGCTGGTCTTCAAAGCTATTAATGGAAAAGAGACTTCCAGATCTGCAGCTCAGTTGTTTCTGAGTCTAAAAGCAATCAGGAAAGTTTATTCCATCTCAGTGTTTGTTTTTCCTATCTTTGCAGTGTGTTTGGGTTGATGCATACTGTTAACATTTAGCCCCAGCTTCTGCAGAAAACTTACAGTCAGACTATATCGAGATTTGATTTATGAAGTTTCTTCCACATCAGGTGATTGGGGATGAGTTACTGTCAGCAGGGAGAGCAGGAAGGCAGAGAACAAGAGACCAGAGACCTTTGCAGAGCCAGGTATTTCTCTTCAATAGACACTGACCATAAATGAGATTTTAGGGTCCACCAGGGGGACCAAACTGTGGTAGCTGCAGACTAGATGAGCAGGAGAGCATACTGCAGTGATACCTCAAATGGTTAGGTGTAAACCAGCTGAGATTTAGATGCCATAAATCTCAGGGATTACTGCCTTGCATGCAGTGCTTATCTCACCCAAACGGCACATGATGGCATTGGAGGTGCCGGTCTGCAGTGAACCTGAACTTACAGCTTGTGTCTCTGTGGTCTCCAGCATCTGTACCATGCTCCATTTGACAGGACAAACACACCAGAGGATCCCAGCCACAGCTTAGATGCGTGCTGTTTCTCTCTGTAAATCTGCAGTGCCTTCAATTATCTTTTGTTGACTGCATTGCTACACATAATTACTTTGGCTTGTGTGAGGAGTGAGGTTCATCCTTACGCAGCACCTGCGGCAACTCATCACGCCGCGGTGCATCTGGCTGGGCTTGTACCTTTTTTGTATTGCATCAGTTTGTAATCAGGATTTTGTATTAATGTATTGACACAAATGTTGAGGTATTAACATAAAAGCATTGCCATAATTTCCTACTTAATCCTGGCAATAAGAACTCATAAAAACATTATTATTTCAATGCCCCTTTTCAGGGGATTTGGTTAGCAATTACAAGCGTTTGTTGTTTTGTGTTTTTTTTAATTTTACACAGCAAAAAGTGCAGCTAATTTCCAGAAATGCTGCAATCCAGTAAAAGTGTAGGATCATGATTTTTCTTCCTATGGGGGCTGTATTTTCAAGGTCATTTTAAAAATCTTTTTGAATTGGCTGATAAGTAAAAATATTGATTGCTTTCTAATGAGCCTAATTGCTGCTGTAAGAGCACACTGAGACACAACTCTGTTGCCTGCTAGAATCTGAGTAAGCTGATAGGTGCTGATGGTTGTCTGAGCTCCTGTAAGGTGCTGGGAAAAGTCACATACATTTATTTTGGTGGAGTTCCATACATTAATTCCATCAGCTCTTGAGCTTCTCAGAGGGTTTTGCACTATTCTCAACCTGCAAGGCTGCTGGGGAAAAAAAGGTGAGGTTACACCTTAGTTCTGGGATCAGATTGACATAGTTCCTAATCGCTTCAAGTACTGTGTGCCACTAGTACATTGCAAAGCTGGGAAGAGCAGTAAAGTACAGCTTTTCCTTCTCTTTTTCTAGACTAAATTGTGCTGATTCCTTCAGCAGCTCTTTAGTGAGTGTTTCCATCTAAATCTCCCCATTGTGTCCAGCCGGTCCACTGAAGCAGCACTTGGCAACTAAGGGGGAACTGCAGTCTCGCTGGCCTTCCACTCTTCATACAGCTCCTTCATACTGCTACCTCCTCAGCAGAAGTAGGAAACTCTGGTCTCAGACCCACGTGTGTTCCCCAACTTCAGCATGGCCAGAGAGCACTTCTGTGCCGGGCACAGTTCCTGCAGGGAAGCTCCCTACGCTCTCTGGTCCCAGAGGAAAACGTCCCTGAGCCTGATCTGGATTTGCTGTGCCTGCACTATTCAGTGGAGGGCCAGGCAGCTGCTGGGTGAGATCAGGCATCTGGGAGGTCTCCACCCAACCATAATGTGAGTTTAGTCAAGTCCCTTGTGCCTCAGTTTCCCATTTCTAAAGTACATGTGTGTGTGTCAATGCCTTTGAGAATCTAAGAAGAAAAATAACTTTGTAAGTACTCATTATTTATTAAATGCGAGTCAGAAGGTAGCACAGGGACCATGGAAGAGTTATGTAGCCATAGAAAAAAACAAAGCATCTTGTTCCCAGTACAGAAATGTACCATTTCTATTTCTAAGTAAAAATTTTAACCCTCTCTGCATACAGTGTAGAGAAATCTCTTGTAGACAAGGTAAGCTTCAGTTTCCAAGTTGGAAATTATTGGTGTATCAATATCTTTAGGAAAATCAAGTTCTCACTCTTGTGTAGACTTGATAATGTACGAAAAGTAAGAGGAAAATATGAGAAACATAAATGTGGTCCTGTGGCTGGTGATAATTATTATTTTGTTTTGATTTATCGTTCACAGGAATTTTTTTATGAGAGCCTCACAGGCATAATTCTTTCTCGTGCATAGTTTATTTTTTGCCAAAAAGACAAGAGGACAGGATATTTAGCAGAGTATGTCTGATGGGTGGGTGGAGAACACAGAGGATTTGGAGTTGTGCCAAACATGGGGAAGGCAAAAGAATGAGAAGAACCCAGCTTATTCCAGCAGTGTACTGCTCTTTATCTTGGAAAGGGGTATTTGCCTGAAGTGGCACTCCTAACCCATCCCAGGATTTCATTACAGATACCGGTCTGTACTCCAGCTCAGCCACAGCTTCAGAGGGCCCTTCAGCCATTTCCATAATTGCAAAACCCCCAGTGATCAACACATATGCAGCAGGCCAAAAAATCAGAAGTTTACATATATAATTTTCCTTTGGCATCTGAGCCTTTAGGATATATTTGTTTTGCATTTTTAGGTGTTTCCCAGTAACCATGATGAGCAGCGAGGTGCTCTGCTGTTCAGGGTCTTCAATCCAGCATCTGAGCCTCGGGATAGAAATAAATATTGTGATAGCTGAAAAAAAGTCACAAGTGTTGTTAGCCAGCAGTTGGGCACGACAGAATGTTTGCAGGCATCACAAAAAAGCAGCACAGAATTGACTGTGAAGATTTTCAAAGGGGCATTGCTAGGTGGCAAGCATTTTGGAAGTACTCTTTCTTATTCTGGATATTAAAACAGAATTTTTAACTTTTGAGAGTGCTTTTCAAAAGACTCCACTTGCATTTTAGCAGCGTGCAGTGCTGGCTGTCAAGAGCAGGAGCTGGTGCATAAGTTGTCCTGATGCCAGGTGAAGACTCAGCTTTCCAACCACAGCATTGTGCTTACAACTTCTCACCTTGAAAAAGTTTTAATCCCGTGTATGAGGTGCAAAGGCACTTATGGGATTTGTGTATGTAAGAGAATTGTGAGGCTTGCCCTTGCTTGCAAAATGTGAAGAAAAAACATATGTTAAGCTCACCTGCTCCCTGGTACCACAGTGACCTCAAATCACTGGAAAATTAGCATGTTCATTAGAACTACTGATCCATCCCTTCTCCTAAAGGAGAGGTTTCTGAGTGGATTTATGGAGAGGTGAAATAAATTAGAACAAAATAAGAAAACCAAGTAAACATTGTGTTTTTATTCTATTTCTATTTATTTTATTATCCTTATAGTTTTAGGATAAAGGATTTTGGCACTTGATTTCTACATATAGTCCTGGAAACAAAGATGAAAGAGCAAAGAAAGCGGAGATTGTATTTTACGAAGTTTTATCAGCAATTGTCATAATAAGATCCTGTCACTGGTATGCCAGCAAATCCTTTCCAGGGTTTCCATCTCAAAACCAGAAGCTGGTGTGTTCAGGGAGGCTGTTAAGTGTGTTTCCCCCACAGAGAGCCAACAGGAGCATCAAGCTGAGGGTGCATTGCCCAGAAACATCAGAAGTGCCGTCAGGTTGCTGCCAGGAGCAGGCATGCTGAGCACCTCACCTCTGCACGCAAATGCTGCCTCCAGGCACGGCCCATTGCATGTTTAGCTTCAGGAGGGATTTGACTGACAGCTAAGGGCCACAGCCTCGGAGGTGCTGAGCACCTCAGCACCCAGTGCCTTTATGAGACATGAAGGTGTTCAGCACCCTCTAGACTGAGCCCTGGAGCCAGGTTTTCAGAGGTTTGCAATGCTGAGCAGCTGGGGGTACTGCACATTTCTGAGAATGTGGATGTTCTAGGGGTGTTAATAAAATAGTCTGCAGGAAATTAATTACATTTTGAGGCTGTAAGTATCTTCTATAGAATTTCTTCCACTGCTCCCATTGGAGACCAAGAACAGAGTCTCCAGAGCTCTTACATACCTGACCCCAAAGTGAGGTTTTTCCTTTCACAAGAATAGATTCAGAGTGAGGACTGTGTCCTGGGATGGCCTTAGGATTCTCCTTGGGCTCTGACAAGGGTTCAGTGTGGGACAGTAAGGAGGAGATTCCCTGACATTGTGTTACACTGGTGGGACTGATGCCAGGACCTGCTGGCTGGCCCACATTTGGTTCTACACTTCTAAAAAGGGAGGGGGGAAGAAGGGCAAGGTACAAGGAAGATCACAAAAATTTTCCAAGCTGAAAAGTGTGGAGTATTATAACAGCTCAGTCCCTCTGGTTTGCACAAAAAGTCTGAGAGGTGTCTTGGTTACAGTAGATGAGGAACTTTTCAGAAGGAGAATACCAGGTACTAAAAGGCTGTTTAATCTAGAGTGGAAAGGCAGAACAGGAATTAGCAGCTGAATGCTGAAGCTGAGTAAATATAGTAACTTTTTTTTTTTTTCCTTGTCACCAGTGAGAATAATTAATCATCAGAACAAGGTTATATGTACATACTTGTGTTTCATACTCCTTCAAATCAAGAGGAGATGCTTTTCTGGAAAACTAGAAGTGAGTGGCCAAACACACAGTTTTGAACACTGTAGTGAACTGGGTGAACTGATGGGGTAGGGAAGGGTTCTGATTGAAGCCTGATTCTCACAACCAATTCTCTTTGACTCTAAAATTGCCATCTTCTGAAACAACACAGTGCATGGATTTAAGGTGGAAAGAAGTGCAGCACCACATGAGAACTCAGAGCACTGAAATGAAAGCGGGCATGGGTCTGCCTTGCAAAGGTGGGAAGGCACTTGCACAGCTGTACAGGCTCAGAAATTCCTAGTGATTCTGCAGAGGTCAGTCCTTCACTCAAAAATGTGTTTCTGATTACATTCTGCCCCCTTGCAGATAACAATGCAGTCAGTGACAAATCTAGGGGAAGAGAGGCTTTTCGACCAGCTACCATGCATTTGCCTTCCACTGGGCTGACACAGCTCATCTGGTTTAACTTCTGCATGGCAGCTGGGCGCCAATCAAGCATGTCGTGGCTGTCCTTGGAGAGTGCAGTTTTCCTCACAAACAGTATGGCTGCTCCAGCGGTGAAAGGATCTGCTCTCCTCTCAGTAATACAACCATTACTTAGAATGACTGATGTCTAGGTCAGACAGATAGGAGAACTCCTTTGCAAATAAGCAATGCTTTTCCTCTGTAGGCAAATCAGGTACTGTACTGAGTAGGACAAAACAAACTCGCTCTGTCTCAGACAACTCCATCTGACATTTTATAAAGCACGCCTGGGCCCTCTTCAGTGGGGCAGAAAAGCTTAGCAGAAAAGGCACTTATGAAGTGCAGCTGGACCCAGTGAGTCTTTTACCCTGTTTCTGGGAGAAAACTCTCGTCCTTACAGCTGTAGATGGAGGAATGGATGATCCAGCAGTTAAGACCCTGGTTGAACTGCGTGACCTGGATTCAGTAGGTCAGATCTGTTTGGCCCTTGGCTTGCTGCTATGATTTGTTATGCCCCTGTTTTGCTCTTGAAAAATGGGGGTGGCAGGATTAATTTGTGTGGCAGAGGTCCGGGGATAGGTGATACAGGGTGCTGGGTTGTAAAAGAGAAAAACTGAAGACTTCTCAGAAAAGCAAAGCTGCAGCCTGTGTTCCAGAAGGCTTTTTGGAGTCCAAACCCCAGCTGACACAGGGATGCAGCCCCATGGCAAGGGAGGCTGGAAGGTCCCAGGGGCAATGCCTGCAGAGCCATGCCAGTGAGCCTGCTTCCCCTTTGCCAGCACACTTGTGTGATGATACCAAGCCAACAAGCGGGCAAGGCTCAAATGCCAGGTTTGTACCTTAACCACTGACCTCAGAGTCAGTAGGTCTGTGACAGGCGTGGTGCCCTGGGCTTTCTCCATGGCTTGTGGCTGCAGGACAGTTTGGGAAGCAGACTGGCTGCCAAGATCCAGAGCCACACTCCCTTCCTGCCTATGTTTCAAAATTTTTTGGTTTTGCACTCGATCCAAAACCTAATATCCAAATCCTCCACAAAGGACCATTAGCATTCCCGCGCCACTCTTCTAGATTGTGATCAGCTCTCAGATATATAATATCCACTTTTTAGCACTCATTCTCTTTTATTTCTTTATTCACAACCAATTTTATCTGGAGTTTAGCTTCAGCAAGTTGCCAATTTTTTTCTAATTACATACGGGTGACTAAGCCAAAACCTCTGATAGCATCATGTGTGAGTGGGTGGGAAAGTCAGCAGGGAGAGCAGCACACAGGCTTCCTGGCCTCTGTGTCCCACCCAGGGCAGGCATGAGGCTGGAGTCAGGGGCTGGGGTCTGACCCTTCCTCCCTACTCTCCTGAACGTGATGATGCAGAGCCCAGCTTCCTGCTTGGTTTTGGGCCGTGGTATGACCATTCTATTTTAATGCCTGTAGCTTGCACCTCAGAAAATTCTATGAAAGTAATTCCTCAAATAACCCAGTATTAGGTGCAGAGAGAAATTAAAGGCTGGGAGGTATGGGAGAGGCTGCTGAGGAAGAGAGACAGAGGGTCTGTAAACTGGGTAAGAGTAGTTTAAAGAGTAAACTGGGAGCTGAAGGCCACGTGGCATCACATCACACAAGCTTTCCATATTGATCAGCCTGAATTCCCTTTGGGTATTCTCTGTCCATTCCCAGCTGTCCCTTTTCCTAGTGGATTTTAGTGGAGTGGAGTTTTAAAATACTTTTTATCTGCTCTATTTCCCTGCTCAAAGATCCTTCTCTGCCTTTGGTCAGGGATGCTGACAAACCTTTCTAAGCCATCAGTTACCTGGTCTTTTCCCTGCAAGATGACAAAAGGTGGTTGAAAGCATCAAGGTGGCTGATGCTGTTTTATTTTCAGCCTTCATCAGGGCAAAAAAAAGAGCATAGAGAATTGCATGGAGCGTGTCTGCACTGGTGACTAATGACTATTAGGCCCTTACTGCTGTCAGGTGAACTGGTAGCCGAGCCTCAGACATGTGGTCATTGTCAAGAGGAATTTTTGACTCCCCTCTAGGAGCACCTCCTCCTCTCCTCCCCAGCCATTAATTACTTCCACCATCCTTCCAAACTGCCAAGGAGTGAGGAGCAGCAGAGCTGGAGATGAAAGGAAGCAGCGGCTGCCCTGGTTTCCAGGTCTTTCAAATAACCAGTCTGTAATAACTTCCACAGCCGAGGGAAATGGGCGAGCTGTGGGAGGAAGGTCAGCACTGAGGGGAGGAAGGCTCCAGCGTAGCAATGATGTAGTGGCTTCTAATGGAAGAAATCTGTGGAATTAATCAAGCACTGTGCCTCATTTGTTAATGACAGCATGCCTGAAACGTGCACTGGCCTTTCTTGTTGGTGGGTAGCTGGGACCCTGGAAACCCAGCCAGGATGTCAGCATGGGGACAGGGGTCACAATGTGATGGACAAGCCCAGTGGCAGTGGATGCTGAGAGTGACAGGCCACTGGGACAGGACACGGCTGTCCTTGTGCCTTGTCTCTCCCTCAAGCTGGCTGCGAGGGAGCTTGGAGTGAGACTGGTGCTGACCTCCTATGCTTGGCTTCCAGGCTGTCATGCGTGAAGTCGGTCACGCTCAGTTTCCCCCAGATTAGCATGGGGTATTGAGATGACATTGTTCTGGCTTGCTCGCTGCAGAAAGCAGCAGCTCTGTGGAACCAGTTAAGGCAGTTTGGGCCCAGCTTCCATCTCCTCACCCCCACACACACACTCAAGAGTTTGGGCTTGACTTCATGGACGAGAGATGAGCAAGAATCAAAGCAGCATAATTATTGCCAGCACATGGGGCAAGTCCCCAGTGCTTCACCCCCAGGCTGCCTCCATGGGCTGAGTTTGTGGACTCAGAAAGCAAGGTGTGCTGGGAGACCAGTTCTTCATGCATCCTGGAGAGGGATGCTGGCAGAACCCACCACAGCTTCTTGGTTTGTTGGAGAAATTGCTAACATGGCTCGGGGGAGGATTTGCTGTTTGCAACTTCCAAATACTGTTTCTCCTTTGCACGTGGGTATGCACATTCTGGGAGTAGCAGCTTCACCCAGAATTCCTGAAGGTTCCTGGATATTAGTGTCTTTGTAACAAAACAGCACAGGGGATGTTTGGGCTACCCGCAGCCTCGCACCATACCACAGTGCTCCCAGCTCTGCTCTCACCTCTGGCAGTGACTGCTGGTAGCAGTGCTAAGGTTGCTGGGTGGCTGCTCTGCTCCTGCCAAAGGCAGGCAGAGAAACAGGGACTGACCCCAGTATCCTGACCTGCTGGTCCTGAGCTCTGCTCCTTGGACAGAGATTAAACTTTGGCCCTCTGCATGTCTGGTGTAGTTAACATATTGGGCCTATGTAACTCCACAGAGAACTGCAGATATGAATGGATAACAAGTAATGAGTCTTCTCAGATATTATAGTCTTCCTATGTATATAAAAAATAATGTACAGTCTCATTATAGGAAACATATGTGTCCTTTCTTCATAGGCTGGGCAGATATCTGTTTGAAGAAATGACAGTCTGACCAAAATGCCAAGCTCCACATAGTATCATATTACACCCAGGAGAGGGGCTGCATTTTCTGAACCTAAGGCTCTCTTTAAGCTCCAGTCCCCTTCAAAGGAGTGCAGCTGCACTATGCCTGGTAGGAAAGGATCTTCAAAATATCTGTGAGGCCACTGTCTGATCTTAGATTAGTCATTTACTGCCCCATCCATACCTCAACTTCTTTGCTAGTAAAATTGCAATAATACCTGTTGACCTTTCAGAAGATTTTTAAGATCAATTGCTGAAAATACTACAGGGCAAAACCACAATGTAAGTAAATGTGAAAGGGTAGATATTCTTGTGCTTGCCAATAGTCCCAATTCCTTTTGGGTAACTGCATGAATTGATGCAGTGGATTACAAGCCTTGAAAAATTGAATGATTGGAAATTATTTCTCTTAAAGATTCGTGCGTGTGGGGACTCTTTCAGAAGCTGAAGTCAGAAGCACTTTAAGCTGTGGCACAAACATTGCTGTGTAATGCTAGCACACTTGAAAAGCTGAAAGTGAGATTCACTGGCTCGGGTTCATATTTCCCAGCCACAAGAAATACCAAGAAGTAGATAAACATCCCGTCTGAGGAAGATGGGAGGTGCTGAGCTCTGAGCCCCATGAAAACTTGGCCTTTAAGAGCCAGCCAAATGCCTTGCAGCATTCCTGTCACTCCAATAATGCTGGGCAGGGCTGTCCTATCCCCTGGGAGCTGTGGGCTGTGTGCCAGTGTTGGGGCATCTTCAGTCACACATTGCCCTGAAACAGCAGCTCACAGGCTCAGAGCCTGGGCATTTGCAGGTGTACCAGGACACCTCCAGACATCCCTGGGCTGGTGCTGCAGTGTGAGTTGGACATCCCAGAAACAGGGCTTCATTAAGTCAAAAAAATTTCTCTGGAAAGAAGCAAAGTTACCGTGAAACTTTTCCTGTGATAATCTTAAGCTATGCTTATGCTTTAGGCAGGTACCATGAAAATTTGAACCACTGCAGATTCCCCCTCATGCACAGCGTGCTCTGACTGATGAACCTGACACCCCAGGATTTTTTCATAATTGTCTGGTGTGCGTATGTGCGTCTCAGAGGGAGCCCTTGTGCTTTTTTTCATTATCAGACCAGTGATAAATTAAAGTCTTTAGTCCCATTAAAGTATTAAATTTTAGCTAAGTCCTTAATTAGGCCCTCGTTACTTAAATTAAGGCATTAAGATTTAATTTAAAGTTAACACATTGGCAAAATCTCTTTTCTGCTCTAACTCCACTGGAGCAGGTTGTGGCCCCAGATGTCAGCTGATGTTATAAAATCAGGCAAACCTCTCTGGATGTTTTCCCCCATGTGCTGAAGTGCACGCCAGCACTTGTCAGCAGAGCCCTGCAACCAAGTGGTGCATCCAGCACACCAGGATGGGTGCAGGGCTCTCTGCCTCCCTCTCCTTTCCCCCAGCTCCTTTCCCTGGTCCCTGAGGCAGAGGCTGCCCAAGCAGGCAGTGTTACCTCAGGCACTTGTGCTGGAAATGTCCCCAGGCAGCTCTGCCCACCGGGGCAGTCAGTAAGCACACAGCTGCATTGCTGGGCCATGTCTCTAAGTTTTAGTCTCTGATCTGGCCAAGCAGCTATGTTTCCAAGAAAAAGATTTTCAAAACAAAAATCTTGTCCCCCTCAAAAACAGATTGTTGCTCTTTACCTGGGCACATGCAAAATCCTGGCTTGCTTAAAGCATCAGAATTATTTGACTTTTTTAAAATTAATTGAAATGGCACATTGTAAACCAGGCTTTTGGCTGTGACCAAGACCTACATTGACAAGGAAGAATATTCTTTCAGCTGGCCCTGGATGGCTTTGTGCATCTCCCACAAAGGTGTGTGAGTGGGAGTCAAACCTGGAGGAAAATCGCACTGTCTGTGTAAAATTAAAATAGAAGAAGCAGAAGTTTTATCAGAAAAAGAAAGTAATCCCAGAAAGTGCCAAGTCAATGTGAGAATATTCCTTGTAATAAACCCATTACCTGAAAACTACAGTAAATTCAAGAGCAGAGGTTATCAGCCAGGACACTGTTGGTTCAATTCCAGGCTGGTCTAGCAAGAGGCCCAATGGGAGAATAAACTGGACAATTTATCTGAGCAATCATATTCCACACGCTCTCCTGGACCTGCTGGTGCCTTGCTGAAATCCAGCATGGGTTTGTTAAGGCTTCAGTACACACTCTCCTGGTTGTTTTTAAAGAAGCTGAAGAACCTGGGCATGGAAGGCAAAGGCACTATTCTCCATCTTATTCTTTTTGTCATATTTCACTTAAATCTTCCATCAAAATCTGCATACTCTGACTTGTCAAAACCAGCTCATCCCAGCTGTCAGTGCAGAAGTCCCTTTCCTTGAAGCAGAAAAGACTTGGCAAGGGAAAAACTACATTTTTAATAGGTTGCATTTCTCCAGCACTTTTCTTCCCAGGATCTCAAAGATCTTTGCAATGATAAAGACACGCTGGCAGGCTGTATATTACTACCCTGTTTTCAAGTCAATAAAGGAAATAAAGGCGCCTGAGTAGAGCAACCTCCCAGCAGCTCCTCAGCAGCAGAAGGCTCAGCTCAAGGCATCTTGTTTTTCACAGAGGCCCTGGCTGCTCCCCTGCAGAGGTGCACATATGGCCAGTGGCAGCAGCAAGCATGTTCTCTCCCTGACTGCACTTTGGGTGATCACCTTTCCCCTTTTGAGAAACAAATTTCATGTTCCAGGATTCTGGCCAGATGCGTAGTGCAAAGTACAAACCTGTGTGGCCTCTTTTCCACAGGAACACTCCTTTGCTGTCATGCAGTGTCCTGCATCATGTCTTTTCCCAAAATTAAGGAGAACAACTTTTACACCCTGTCTGTGTTGAACAGAAGGCTGTCCCAGGACTTTCTGTGTTTTGGGCTCCTGCAGCAATGACCGTTTCTTGAATACTGACTCTACAGCATCTGCTTTAGCCAGCAGACTTGTGCATCTTTCTGCCCTTGGCCTTCTGCCTGGCTTGCTGGGCTGCTGCTGGGCTTTGGGTGCTCCTGCAGGCAACACATACCCTCACCCTCTGCACTGCACACATTAACAGCTTTGGCCTTTTGAACTTGAAGATGCTGGGTCCAGCACTGCTGGCGTTTGTGCTTGGACAGTGGCTCTTGGGACCAGTGGGGCTGGACAGGGAAGAAGGAATCTGGCAGGCTGTGTGTTCATAGCTGCCAAGTTCTTCCTCAGCAGAGATACTGTGAAAATTGTAAGGCTTTTTTCATTAACTTTCCATATAACTGCTTTAAAATTCTGGCAGAAGTAATTAAAAGGTTGTGTCTGAACAAGATGGCCAGGGACCTGAAAACAGATTAGCTATGGAGATTTTTCAGTGAAAATGGGGAAAACCCATATTATGGGCTGCAGATCAGCACAAACAACCCTCCTGGCCTCCCAGCACTCAGAAGGGCAGTGGCAGAGGTCAGACCGTGTGTCGGGGTGGGTGCTGGTCCCCAGTGGAGCCCCGCGGGGCTGCGCTGCGCCCTTTCCCCACTAGAGGACTCCGTGCGCTGCACGACAGCTGCGCGGGGCGGGCTGGGCAGCGGGGACAAGGCTGGGCCGGACCTGCGGCTCGGCTGGGCTTAACTCACTCGGTAACTCGGTAGAAGAGGCAGCGCAAGGCGGTGTCGTCTGAGTATATCTTGTACATTTAGGCTGGTAGAATAGGAGTTAAGCAGAGCCCACCAGGCTCAACACCAGGTCTCTCAGAGTGGGAAGTGAGTTTGTTTCTTTCCTAAATAAACTGGAATTTGTACAGAAATATATTTAGGTACTTGTGGCACCTCTGGGAGCCCAGCAATGGAAAGCAAATGAGAAGACAAGTAGCTGACAGTGTTTGGAGACAGAAATTAAACTACGCAGCCTGTTGGCTGCTGACCTGTAGTATCCAGCCAAGTAGTATGTGTTTATGTGTTGTATCCACTTTGGGCACCATGTGTTGGTAGAAATGCTTGAAAAAAACTCCTGTTCCTTGCAGAATGTCTCTGGCTCAGGAAGAAAGGGATGGCTAGAGCTACAACAGAAAGGAATTTCACAAATCTTGGCTCTCTGGGGACAGGAGAGGGTCTGTGTGAGGGAGCAGGCTGGCAGTGCCCCCCTGGGCAGTGGGGCAGAGCTGGTCAGGCTGTGCTGGAAGCCCCACGATGGCTCCTACTGTGGGATCCCAGAAGGGCCAGACAATGAGATGTGAAGTGTTGCTGGTCTGGGCTGTGTATGCAGCAAGGTAGAAGGCAACACAGCACACAGGGTGATGAGTTCAGCTGAGCTATATCTCGGCAACTGTTCCTGGAAATCAATGGTCAGACACTCTCGTTTGGCCTTGCTCTAGAAAGATGCTTATCCTTGAGTAGCAGCAGAGCTCCTGCATGTGAGGTTGCCCTACTGCACCAGCTTTCCCAGTGTTGGTTACCTGCTGGGAATCTGGTCTCTGCCATAAACCTGGGAGCACTTCTTGCTATTACATTAAGTTTATTGTTTCACTTCTGAAAGGCTCTTCCCTGTGTTTTGTCATGCTTCAGGCAGAGTTTACCCAAAGGCTCCTAGCCACCTTCCAGAGGTGTCCCAAGTTTGGAGCAAGGGTCCACACTCTGGAAGCACATGCTTGTCATCCCAAGGTGTCTGGCCACTTACAACTGAGAAGAAACCCATGCTTCTCAGCTCCCTCTTTGCAGTAGATACATGTGATGATAGGAAGTGGGAAACTAGCCAGGGTATGAAAACATCTCATCCTTAAGGAAATAAGTCCCTGCAGGGAGCCATTCCTGAGGAGTGGGCAAGACAGCTTGGGAAGCAAGTCCAGGAATGTGGGATGCCTGCTTGCCAAGGAATCACCTCGTCTGCCGGCTCAGAAGGGAGGAATTGCTGGAATGTTTGGGGGCTCCAAGCTATGTCATTGTGAGATAGGAACCGACAGGATTAGGAATAAACCCTTGATGGAGAAAGGTTTCAAACTATCCCCCCCCACCCCCCATTCAGTGATCATGAGAATTTGGCAGGCTCTGGAGGTGAAGAGCCAAGATTTACAAGAGGTCTCGGGCAATTCAGTAAGTCAGGCCCTCAGCAGCAAGGCTGTTTTAAAGGCCTGAGTTTTGTGATGGATCTCAGGAAATCACATACTTATATCATGTCACATGTTAGCCCTTCTACCCTGGCTCATTGGAGCAGCTCCCCCAGGCAGACCCCAGGTAGACAGAGCTGAGGTGCTGGATGATACACAGCACAGAGGAGAACAAAACCTTTTTCAGCTACATTTAAACTAAGTCTTTTGCCAGCATATCTATGTGACCTGATTTTTTTTTTTCCACATCCAAGACCAGTTCCTTGGTGCTCGTGCAAAGTCTGGGACATCACATCACAGCAGCTTTTGGGAAACATTTCCACCTCTATAGCCAAATGAAAGACCACAGTGTCCATGTTAAAGTCCCCACTGCCTGACTGTTTCAGTAATGACTGCTCAGCAGCTTCTGGCCTTGAGATAGTACTGGTGCCAAAGGAATCAGAAAAGAATCAGAGATATATGTGACTCCCCAAAATGCCTCGAAGCCTACTATTATTTAAAATTTTTAAAAAATGTTTAAGCCCTCCTGCTCCAGATCATACATGCAACTTTCAGGGGAACAGGGAGAGTGACTTAGGTACATTTTAAGGCCCAGCTGCGTGTTGCAGAGCATGTGGTTAGGTTGTTAGGCTGTAATGCTGAGTTCCTACATGCCATCTCTTGATTCCAGTTATCCAGAACTTCAAACCCTGTAAAGCATCCTGTAGCTGGACACTGAACAGTGCAATGTGAGGACCTCTCAACTTTGCAGTCTTGTCCTAACACCTCTAAGATCACTAGGAAAATATAATGCAAAAGCACATCTGTAATGTGCCAATCTGGGTAGATCTGACTCTTGAAGATTCCCATGAGCTCTGTGCTTTTTGCCGGCTGGGAGACAAAACCTAACTGCTGCTGGGGGAACAGGGCTCTCCCCCAGCAGCTGTGTCACAGGAGTAGTTCTGTGCTTTGAAAGTACACCTTGAACCTTGATTTGAAGAGTGTGGAAAGGAAGGAGGAGGGTTAGTAGGATGAGAGGAAGAGCTTTTCAATTAGTAAGAGTGGGAGTTTGCTGGGTCAGAGGGTTGTGTGTCAGTTCTGAGGCAGAAATAGACAGCAGGTCCACCTAGTTTCTGGATATGAGTGTGTCTAGCAAAAGGGGTTGTATGTCTTTTTTCCTGTAGATTTAGGTATAGTTTTCTTAGAGTCTGAGCTCTGACTTTCTGAATTCTCTGATTCCTGGTACCTGTTTCAGGCAATGATCTTAAGTATAACTCAAGAAAGAGCCTGGGCAGCACAATGGTGGGGGTGTCCAAGGAAGTGACTCTGTTACTTGTATTAGGAGTGTGAGGACACCTTCACAAACAGTAGCTCAGACACAAGAACAGTGGGATTTCCTTTGTTATTAATTAATATATCTGTCCTGGCTTATGTAGTCATTGACTCACAGAACAAATTCCAAAGGTCTGTGGGGATTAGCATGATCCTAACAACACAAAAGCAGTATTGAGGTGAAGGATTGGTTTCAAAGAGCCAAAAAACACAAATGTTTTGAAGTGTTTAATATACGACCAAATACTAGGACAGCTGGATGGCAAATTTCTTGGGTTTGGGGTTCAGTTCCTAGAGCCTGTTTTTCAGGTGGTGTCTGGTTTTTGTGGTGTCTGCCTAATGAGCAACCTGCTGCACAGCTGGAATTTGATCAAAAAGTCTTCATAAGACATTGGCTCACAGAGCACCAGATGTTAAGGAGCCACAGATACTGTTTTATAATACACTCATGTGTCCATAGACATTTCTGCTCTTTGGCTTTTGAACAAATTTGTACTCAGCTCAAAGACCACCCATGGAAATCAAGAGTCCCAGTGCCTTGGGAGCAGAGAGGAGAGAGTGAGGTTAAGAAGAAGATGGGATCTGGGAAGAGAGAAGAGAGATGGAGACTCTTTTCTCCCCTGAGAGCTATGAGCAGGAGATAATCTGGGAGACATTTGGACCATGAGGAGGCAGGGCCTGGAGTACAGGATGATGCTGAGCAGAGACCAAGGGAAAGCAGGGCATGGAGGAGTTGGGGGGGAGAATGAACACCTTTCAGCAGGCTGTGAGTGTCAGGCTGCAAATGTCTGTGGGAGAAAACAGTCATAGGAAATTAACTTGCAATGGCCAGGTTTATACTGTAAATTCTTTACCACAAGGTCTGTAATTGCCTTTGTTTCCATAACACACCTAACTTCTGCACTGCTTGATGTCATCCTAGAGCACTTTACCAAGGAGATAGCAAA
Organism: Florisuga fusca; assembly: GCA_038090715.1. Classification (NCBI taxonomy): domain Eukaryota; kingdom Metazoa; phylum Chordata; class Aves; order Apodiformes; family Trochilidae; genus Florisuga; species Florisuga fusca. The sequence continues at coordinate 7,649,509 of JAAWXA010000024.1, read as the reverse complement.
ATTCCCAGACTTAAAGCAAACAGAAAAATAAAATGACTCATTTATGTTTCATCAGTGATCCTCTGGCAGGTGATGTGGTGTGTGACTTCATATCCACAAATACAGAAAATTTATTACATATATTCTGTTACTAGCATATTTCCACATAGTTATTTTATGCAATAATGACTATAAAGATATACCCGATTTTATTTATTTTCTTCAGTTTTTCATAGATGACTGTCTAAAAAAACTGAAGTCCAGGCAGAAAGATGTGACCTCTGCTTAGGAAAGGTTCGTCCGAAGACTAAAATTCTTCAAGTCATGGCCATCTTGATGCTTGCAGGGAATGGATAAGAGAATAGACTTTGAAAGAAAAAAAAAAAAAAAAAAGCACCTCTGTTTGTTAGTTTTATTAGGAAGGCATTTTAATGATAATTTTCCCCTCTGTTCTTTCACAGAGTGATAAGAATCTCTTTTCTTCTTGTTTCTTGGAGGGCACTGGAAGGCATCATGGGTCAGCTAGACTGCCCTTTATCCTCTCCCATCCATCACGGTTCTGGCTGGTGATGGGTTCAAGGTGTTGCAGGTTTGAGATCCTAAGCAGTTCCTAATGCCTCCTCCACACTCTGAAGCCTGCCTTGTTTTTTCAGTAACCCAACCTTTCCTCTTCACTCACAAGAGAGTTTAAAGCATCTGCTGCCACAGATTTCTGCAGAGAGTGAAGAAACTGATAAAGAGTTTTCGTTGTGCTGTGTTTTCCAGGGAAAAACTTCATTCTTGTAATAGTGACACACTGGTACAAGTTCCTTAAAGGATAAAAAGGAAGCATGAAAAATGCCAAGGAAACAACTTATAGCTGACATCAGTGCTGTTAGGCAGGGCAAATAGGGCACAATAATAAATGTGCCCAAAGATTTTATTTTTCACGTGGAATCTAAATTCTACCCTGTGCAGCCCAACAACTTCAATAACTTCTGAATTGTCATGTCTTGATATAAACCAGGACTGCCTAAATATTAGCTCAAGGTGTTTAGCTCAATTCAAAAGAACCAAGAAGCAACTGAGAATGACACTGTCAGCATGTTAGCACTGAGGTCGTAATGCAAACCCCAAGGCTTCTGAATGCTATGTCAAGACAATTTTTTACTTCCCATCCATGCATTGCTGTAACAGCTCACACAGTCTGATGTAATAGTACAAGGTGAGGGAAAGCTACCACAGGGGCACCTGGAAACATTAGGGAGAGAATATCATCCCTAATTTGTTCAATGTTAAGCATCACACCCTTGCCATTATTTAACTTTACCTGATCTCTAGTGGGATAATTGGTGTTTAACATCTGTATTATACATCCTACTTGAGAATGGTGTTGACAGTGCAGCCTCTGACACAGCCTGCATGGTAAATACGCTGTGGGGTGCCCTGCCCAAGATAGAGATCTCTGATCTTTCCTCCAGCCAGACTTGCCTGTTTCCTCTCTGACTGAGGTGTAACTTCTCAGTGAGCTGTGAAACTATGGGGTTGCTGCTGTAAATGTGAATAGACAGAAACATGTGTAGATGTTAAGGAGGGAGAGCTTGCCAAATAGATCTTTATGCCATTACCTTGAACTCAGACTGCAGGGTAATTCTTTTGGGACAAAGCTTGCTGCATCTTGATCAGCCTGAGCCTCGGTATCAGTAGATTTTTATGATAGTATGGTGGGAAATTTTAAATACAAACCATTGTAGAGACATTGAAGCCTATACTCCACCCTGTTCCTTGAAACAATCCCTAGATACCAGGCTCCTGGCTGCTGGATCTGGCAGGGTTTGGGCTGTGTGCTTGGACAGGCTCCATAAATCTTGCTCGCACCTTTGGAGTGCTCCTCCTGGTCTCAGGCTGCAAAACGACCTTTTAAAGGATCCCTTTGTACAGAGTGTGCAGACAATAACATTTTTGTCTTGGTTTTCATTTCATATTGTTGCACCAGTTGTCCTGGATAAGATCATAAACTTGTCCTCACTGGTAATGTGCTTTCACAATGTCTGGAGGAGGCGGGAGGAGTTTAAAATTAATGCACCTCCTAGCATGAAATTATTCATGGCTCAACACTTGTAATTACCAGAGCCAGTTTAGGAAGCCCATAGTTATAAGGAATGTGATATTTTAAGACCTAAACCAAATGTTTTACAAGCTTTATCCTTTGCTCACTGCAGAATACATTATGGTCAGTAAAATCACAGTGCATGTGTACCATCCCCAGCCACTGCCATCAGCTGATCACACCTGTCAGTCATTCATCACCAAACCATTGCCCATTCAATAATAAAATTCATTTGGGAGGGTGAGGTCAGCCCAGCCATTGTGCTAATTCCCCACCAGAGCAGTGGCTCCTGCAGGCCCAAGGCATCCTGTGCAAAGTTCAAAGCTTTTGGAAAAAGTAATCAGATCAGACCAATTAGGGCTTGTCTGCCTACACTGACAACTGTGTCAGGAGACCCGTTCACCCCATTCTCTCCTGGGCATGCCCTGACCGCATTGCTGCCCTGGCTTCAGGCTCCTCTCACCATCCCAGGCTTGTTCTGACATAGCTCTGTTGCAATTTGTCCTCTTTGCCATTAATGCAGGAGCAGAATTTGGCCCCTGGTGCCATTTTATAGCAAAGAAGAGACTGTCTGTAGGCTGAATGGGGAGTAGGGCTTAATTCAATATTTAATCCATGTTCTTAAATCATGTATCATATTACCACCTTTTAATTCCCTTTGTTACTCCATGATTTGTTATGTGTGCTGGGGAACTCCCACTCAACTCCTAAGTGCTTTTGCAGCTGAGTCAAAGCAATTCTGCTTTCACTGGAGACCAAAATACCACGGACCCACAGGGTTTGTGTAGGTGCATTTTCACACCAAGACCTGCAGCTTCTACACCCAGCAGAGCAGGCAGCTGGCATGACCAGTGCATGAGCACTCATCACTGCTAGGTTGTTCTTCTGCCAAGTAATGTGACTGTTTCCTTGTCTCACTGTTTTGTTCAGTGAAAAGGGATTTAGAATTCAGTTCATATCAAGAAATCGTGTTGTCTTTGGGTCTTTAAGGGGATCCAGCATGTCAGAATAGAGGACTCCTCAGACTGCAGTGTTACATCCAAAAAGAAACTCTGATTGTATTTTGTATTTTCCACTTATATATACAATGTAAGTTGTTACTAAATGACAAATAGGGCAATTGATAGTTAGTGGTTTCTATAGCATCCAAGAGGCTCTCCAAAACATTCTGTGACATCTTTCTCTCATCATAACCTTTCATAGCGTACCCTACTTATATGTATAAAATTTGTGGTTTAAAGCATTTACACCCTCTTTAGAAGTCATTTATAAGTGAGACCTTTATGTGAAACACAGCCAAAATGATCTGATATTACAGCATCCCAAACCAAGCCAGGATTTATGGAGAAACCACATCCACTGGCAAAGTCAAGCTTTTGAGGGCTGTATGGTTTTTGAGGAATGAAGAGGGAAACAGGCTGGATTGCAGTGCTCAGGCACTGCCAGCCTTTGCAACTGAATAGCCCAGCTCTGCTCCTGGGAAAGGCTTGTCCCATTCTTGATTTATAAATGAGAAACTCAGTTGATCAAGAAAAAATATCTTGCCCTGCATTTTTCAGTTAGTTCCCAGTTTGCCACACATATGGGACTCACACATGTTATATGATTTATCTGGATATCACAGGAAAAAAATCATTCAAGTGTATATTGATGAAATTTAGGAAAGTACAACCATATATCAAGTGCTAGATTCTTGATGAGCACAGTAACAGAGGTGCTTGCCAGGCTGCAAGCCCAGAGGCCAGCCTGCCACAGCAGTGTACACAAGGCATTATACACCACAGAAGGGAAGGAATTAAAAATTATTTAAGATAACACGTCCTACTCAGTCTGAGGTGCTCTGAGGGCAGCCAACAGCATCACTCAGAGATTTATATTATTCTAGGAAGGACAACTCCTGGAAACTGCATATGAGAACCACTTGGGCAGACACAGTCCCTTCTAGACATTTTGAATTAATGTCATGGCCAAGTGTTTGAATTTCAAAATTCCTGTCCCAGTTTTAGGCAACCAGATGCTAACTGCCATCTCTCTGGGAGCAGGACTTGACTCTTTGTAGGAGGACCTGTCAAGATCTCTGCTTTAATCATCCCAAATGGCCAAAAGAAAAAAATCAATCTATCATACTGAGAAAAAAACTTTTGAGATCACCCCTTAAGGAGGATTGCAAGTAATCCCTGTGCAAGGCCCTGTAAAGTGATCTCTTTCAAAATCATATGTATGAAATTAGTTATAATCTGCATGGTAACGACCTAAATTTTCAGCTTGATGTGCATGGCACGATAAGGAGAATACAGATGGTTCTAAGGGGGGGGCTTCTGCATACCATTTAATTTGGCCATATTAAGAACTTTGCTGCATCTCAAAGGATGTCCCATGGAAACATGTGCAATAAATTGAGAGTGACTGTTTCTGTGGTAGAGCCTGACCCTATGCCCTTTGGAACTAGCAACTAATCTCTTACTAATTTTAGTGGTACAGGATCAGCACTTCATAATTTAGGGCCTAAATTCTATTTGCATCAAGGTGCTTTTAGATTCTCAGGGTCATGAACCCTAATATCAAAAAAAAAAAAAAAAAAGAAGAAAGTGAGCCTGGAGAAAGGACTGTTGAAGGAGCTCACTTTTGCAAACAGGTCACTAGAGAGCTCTTTGATCTTTACTGATTCTTTTAGTTTTATGTAATTCAACGAAAGCAAACTTTTAATTAACAGTCAGAGTTCTGCAGAGGGACAAAGTGCACTGTGATGGGGGCTCAGGCTTATATAGGGCACCTTTCATGGAGGAATCATATTCCAGTGTCACAGGCAGCAAGCTGCACAGCTCTGGCTGGGACTGGGAATATTTGCAGAAGCCATTCAAGAACAGGTATACTGATGAGAAAGAGATGCATAAGGCATATGGATCCCTGGGCACAGAAGAGGCTGTCTAGCATCTGGGTTTGTACATTCCTGGAGTCCAGGCCCAGTTCTGTACCAGCTCATGTCTCATTGCACACAGAGTAAGAAGGAAAGAAGAGCCCTAACTGTGGGCCTGCAGAGCAGGAGCACACACTCCTCTCCTGGGGGAACCATCTGGTGGAAAAGCACAGAAGCTAAATCATGAAGTTGCTCTTTTCCACATATATAGAAGGACTATATAATCAATGTTAAATAAATGCTTATCAGATTAAGAATGGAGTTTTGGCTGAAGTGCAAGTTGTCCCGTTTGCTGCTATCACTGTTAAAAACTTAACCCTTAAGACCAACATCTATACGGAGAGACAACAGAAGGTAAAAACACTGTAAAAAAAAAAAAAAGCCATCAAAACAACCTGCAACTGGGGTGAAGTGGATCTAAGAAAGAAAAATAGAGTAGCCAACCTGAAAACTTCAGAAGAAAAATCCACTTACTAGAAGAGGAAAAAAGGCAACCTGTTCAGAAAAGGGCAAGTGGAAAGAACCTGTCCAGGGAAAATAAAATGCTATCAACTCTGTGTATAATACTATCTGAAAATTATAATAACAGTGCAGGAGCCTTCATAAAAGAGCTGATAAAATAAGTGGTCTATCTGCTCTGCTATCTGACTGGAGCACCAGCATTATGTTTTTGCTAATAACCTTATCTCTTGTGGTCTAACGTCTCTGATAAGAGGCAAAGCAGACACCACGCTTTCTCCTGCTATGTTTGTGGTAGGCAAGCAGTTTGCTGAATTTGTGCCCTGTTCTGCTACAGACCTCAAAAGTGGGCATCTCCCCAAGAGGAATGGGCGGAGGCAGATGGCCAGCTGAGGATGGTTAAGTCACACAAATAGATCTTGGAGCACCTGAGGGTCTTTTCCTGGTTCTGTCCCAGACCTGACGGGTGAGTTCAGCCAAGTCTACCCGTCTCTTTAGTACATAGCAGAGACAGTTGCTGCAGTACCTGACAGAGCAGGACTAGGGTCTTGCAAATAATATATCAGAGGGGATCTTGTCCCATCAACTTGAGGGCAGGACTACTACAGACCTGTCTACCATGAACTGGAAAGAGAAGCCAGGAGTGCTGCTCCCAAGTTCCTCACTTTTACAGCACTGGAAATGGTTTGGGTATAACCCCGTTAATGAAAACTTTGCTAGTAGACACTTGATGTAATGAAAACCAATACACACCTGCCAGGTCTAAAGACATTTTCTTCAGAGAAACTATTAGATCAACATACACTAAAACCTGACCTGTAAATGTTTTGGCCCCAGGGCTTTTCTCATAGTACATTAAAAAAAATCAGCCCAAGCTAATCCTCCTTCTAACAGTTGGTAGATATGGTTTATCTGATTGAAACAACAGGACAAAGGATTTTACTGACTTTATTTTCATTATCATTAAAGTAAATGTTTTCTCATCACTAAAAAAAAAAAAAATTGGAAAGTTATCTTGTGCTTTGAAATAGAAATTGTCCCATACAAATCTTGGATCAATATTGTTATACACTACTGTAAATAGCATGGTGTTGATTCAGAGAGATCAGGGGGAAGGTATATTTCAGTTAGTCTGTTCATTTGTTTCCAGTTCCTGCTGGGGCATTTGAATTCCAGCTGCTGGCTCTGCTGGTTGTGCTCCCCTTTTCCTAAGCCTGCAGGCTTTATGGTCAGGCAGCAGTGCTAGGGACACTCTGTATTTCCATGTTCCATAGGGTTTTTCTCCTGCCCCATGGTGTAATCCCACCTTCTCCCACAGGAAAATGTGTCTGTATCTGTCTATGTTTTTGACCCTACTTGCAATGTACTGATCCAAAACAGAAATTTAAATAGGTACATTCAGCTCTGTGCAGGAAAGAAAATATAGCAGACAGAAGAAGTAAACCACTGAAATAAGCCTGTTCTTGAGAACCCTACAAGGTAAGGGAAATCCTGCACAGCACTGACCTTGCTAAACAGTTAACCCTGCACACTTTGCCTTTATTAGGATAAAAGTGTGTTACTCATGAATGAGAGACAAAATCCCATTCATTCCCAAAATGGGAAGACAAGGCAACGGGCAGCTCTCAGGAGGAGCCTGTTCAAACCAGCCATGTATTTGATTACACCTTGAGGTAGCAGCCCACTGCCTTGCCTGTGTTAGGATGTTACAACACACTGAGATGAAGATGTTAGGTGGTAATGCTGGCTTCCCAGCAGCACTGGCCAATGCTGAGTGTGTCTTCTGAGACCTGACACGTGGCTGTGCAATACGTCCCAGGGAAAGATAGTAGCTTGCTTTCCTAGTGAACACAGCACAGGTAGGTAAAACATGACAAATATTTGCATAAATCTCTGCAAAACACAGGTGTGGAGGGGAGAAATGGCTCCAGACCTCCTTTTCACAGCACTGCTTCTTGGCTCTGTAAAAAGAGATCCTTAACTAAAATCTCTCAGCCTTCCAGGCTTTTCTCCCTGTATAGAGCTGCATTTAGGAACGGGGATGGGATCTAGCAGTTTTTAAAGATTCAGATTCCCTAATTGTTTATGGTGGGAGAATGTCACTGACTGGGGATCCGTACATAAGCTCCCAAGATGGGAAAATACAGGGAGCTTTTGGTTGCTAAGGAATAAATGAGGTTAACCAGTGCACATATCCTTTCCTCATGCAGTGCCGGTCTGGTGGGAATGAGAAGCCATGACTTTGGTATGCACTGGTTTGATGCCTCTAGAAACATCTGGATGGCAAGACAGGACTGTGACTTTGAATATTTTTCTGCACATTTCTTGCTTCAAAGCCCTATTTCCTCCCATCCCCTCATTCCTCTCCCTGTGAAAATACCTCTCCCCATGACGTGATGGGAGAATCCACCATCCAGTGGGTTAAGAGATTTATTTCAGAGCAGCTGTGACAAGGGTGTAGGTAAAATATACACGTGCCATTACAAGGCAAAGAGCAGCTGCTCTGTACACACCTGCCATGGGGACATGGGGGAGGGCAGTGATTTATCTGCCATCCTCAATCAGAAAAACCGTGTACCAACCAGGCAGAGTCTGCCTCTCTTGTTTTCCAGCTCTTCTATGAAGGCTGTTCCCTTCTCCCAGTCTTCCCCTTGCTTCTAGCCCATTGCAGTTGGGTTGTGCAGAATGTGAAGCCGTGGTCAGGTGTCCATGACGAAGGCCAAAATGCTTAAATCCATTAGAGGTATTCAGACCCCCTGCTGTGGAAGGCAGTTTCCTTCCCATGCAGATCTGGATAACAAACACATGCAGTGCTATAGCAGGAACTTGGCCCATTTTGAACCCAAATGTGCAGATCAGATTTCTGCTTAGAAATAGGCACAGAGGAGCAAGCCAAAAATGGTGGTGTGGAAACAGGAGAAGCAACACCACATCACACCCATCCTTAGGGCCTTCTTTTTAGTTTTTGCTCCCAGGTTTGTCTCTCTTGTTCTCTGTGTAATCTACAGCTGTCTGAGTCTAATGAGCTAAATGAGTGTATGAGCCCCAGTTGGGTGCCCCTGGGCTTAGCAGCTCCAGCTGCACACAGGGGAGCAGCAGCAGCAGCAGCAGCAGCAGCAGCAGCAGCAGCAGCAGCAGCGCACCCTGGGACTGCCGGGAAGGGGTGGCACCAGCTGCAGCTCCAACTGTGGGAAAGATGTGTGGGGAGGGTGAGGCTGCTTGGGTGTGTGGCAGCCCAGAGAGGGGCTCTTAGGATAAGCAGCCATGGATTGTTTGTCTTCTTGAGAACCTTCATACCTTCTCTCTGCAGTGAAACGAGGTTTGGGCTTTCTTTGATGTAGCACTAGCTGATATCAAGCTGTTGAGTGAATTTTAGCTGTTTGCCAGGCTGAGGAAGAGGCTGGGGGAAGTGAATGTGGAATCTAAATGCAGAGTGAAATGAATGGCAGGTTCTGGAAAATGGCTTGAGGCTATGGCCTCAATGTTAAAGTCATCCAGACTTTAACAAATTGGGATTTACTCTTCAACACGGAAGTATGTTTCGCAGCACTGCATGTACCTCTCTGAATATGGAATATTCTGTGCACAGATTGGTCATGAAGAGGGAGCTTTAGTCAGCACAACATAATACACACAGGAGGCTTACACAGTACAAGGAATCAGATGGGAAAACAGAAAGTATGTTTTATTATAGATTGAATGAAATGAGCTAGAACTAAACTTTCCTGGGACAGCAGGATCTGGTCTCTCTTGCAAGGCATTGGTGTACTCAGGAACAAGATCAAAAACCTGATTGGCATATGCTTGTAGGTGGATGGGGACATTTATATAGAATACATCAGCAATGTTCAAAACATGAAACAAAATCATCAAGTAACCATAGTACTATAATTATTGTAGAAGGCATCAGGAACCCTGGCATTTAAAATGCTACAAAATGTAATCAGAAGTGGGCAAAAAGGCTCTTTAAAACCCGACTCTGTTTCTGCATGCTTTAAAGATCTGTTCTTATTTGCAAAACTGGAATAATAGTATTTTCAAATGTTTTTGAGAATGGCGTTTATATCAAGAGCAAAGGGATTTTTCCATGTGCCAGCCACTTCCAGGATCTTGAAAATAACCACAACTGAAGACATCCTAATATTCCAGATAACTTTTCATATCTATGATCACTTTGTCTTAGTGAGGCCACATTTATAAGAACATGTAGGATTATCTTGTAACCCAAGAATATTGGTTATGGCTGGAGGTTTTTATTGCTGCCTCCCCCCTGCTGCAGTTCAGCTGACACTCAGGCTTTTAATAGAGGAGAAGAGTTCTGGCTGTTCCTAGTGTGTTCAAGCATATGACTTGAAACAAAAGACAAAATACTCGATGTTGAAGTATTTATTTGAGTGACTTTAAGGCTTTAAACATGAGGTATAACCATCGATGCACATGGAATGGTGCATATGGATGAGGTTTGACATCCTCTGATAGATTTTTTCTACCCAGTTAGGATTTTCAGCCTGAGGTCTTTCCCAGGACACAGGAAAGGTGGGTAGGAAAGTCTGAGGACAAGCTCACTGGCTTCAGTTCACTGTGCTACAGAGAGAACTGGGGGAGCTGCCAAGCAAGAATGGATGAACAAGCACTGAATGGGACTGACAGGGAGAAATGCACTGCATCAGCTGCATCATCAAAACTTGACCCTCGTAGGGTAGCGTGTGTTCAGCAGCATCAGTGAGAGCAACTCAGGAATAAGGATGGGTAAACAAATTATCCACTGTAAATTCCAGTGGGAGGCAGAGTTACACTAGGTTTGAGCAGATGGATAAAGCTGGTGTTTTACCAGGAAGGAAGAAACCATGGTGAATGACCTAAATGGCAGTGCTAGGTTAAGGTTAGAGCAAATAGATGGGTGTCTAGCCTAAAAAAAAAAAGTTATAAGGAGCTCAAAAGTCAACTGATTGCCATGAAATCTTTATTATTTAATAAAGTTTACAGTTAGCTACCTGCCAAATAAGAACTAGAGCTTTCTCAACATGCTTAGTAAAGAGAAGTTAAAATGTGAGGATGGCAGAAAGTCTCCCCATTTGTCCTTGAAAAGAGTCTAAAGCCAATTCAGAGGTCCACCCAGAGGTGGCCTTTCCACAAGCCTACCTGAGCACCAGGGGGCTGACTCCAGAGTCAGTTCATGGGAAGTGCTTTGGATGCTGAGTCAGCACTGCCACTTCTGGTAGCCCAGACTTTCAGTGGATGGTTCCTGTGGGCTGAGCAGAACTTGTTCATCTGTTACAGCCCAGCCCAGCATGGCAGGATTGCAGGCAACATGAAAAATAAACAGGGGATTCTAGCAGCATTATGTCACTCAGGCTGGCCCAAATGCTATAGAGCTGCTGCCAAGTTAGGTCACTTCAGCAAATACTTTGAATGGGTTTAAGAAACAGCCAGACATTTTTATGAGGAGAAAGGAGATTTGCAGATGCAAAGACAAAGCAAGGAGGTGCGTTTGAGATAAACTTAAAGGGCCAGGCTCATTGGGCCAAGTGGCCATTTCCTGCCTTGCAGTCCTTTGCTTCCTCACATCTATTTACAGATGAGATCCGTGAAGCTGTGGTGCAGTGCCTCAGCAGTGCTGAGATTCACCTCTTGCAGAGCTCTGAGGGATCACTGTCAAGAAAACCACTTCTCATGGAGATGATGGCTGAAAGTGGTCTGTAGGACAGTCCAGATTCAGTCAAGGTTGCTCCTTAGATTAGATTTTACTATCTCATGAGTAATTTAAAAATTCCTCACTTTCTCTACTAGAGCAAATAAGGACAAAAGAGCAGGTAGGAACAGAAGCCCACACTACTGAGCCTGCAGAGGAATCATTCCTCCCGAGATGTACCCAGCTGGCACGACAGAGACTGCATTTCCTGGCATGGTGGAGAAAGAAACTCTGGAACTAGCTGCCTGGGACTGTTCAGCTCCATCAGGGCCACCACCGAGTATCTGGAAATGCCATTATCCTTCACTGTATGAAGTGTTCTAACTTTGTAAAGCAAAATGGATAATGAACCATCAAGTGCGGAAGCTTCCGAAGAGCTTCCCAGTGAAAGCTGGTAGATAACTAGGTCAGAGCAGAAAGGAAGTTAAACTCTTGCTATATACATTTGATGAAAGGAAGGAAATTACTTGCAGAACTCAATTTCTTGGGATGGATTCTGGATCTCCACTGCTCTGGTCTTGCTCACCTCACCAAAAGTCTGAATGTAAGATTCTCATGACTCTGAAATCTGTGTTCTTCTCATTCCTCTTCACTTTCTGGATCCCCTCAGAAGAACTTACTCCCCTGAGGCAATGAACTCTCACAAATCATACCTTTTTTGTAAGATTCACAGCCCATTTTCTATATAAATGTGGTTCTCCTCCAAACCTAATTTCTTAAACCTCCTTTTCCCACCCATAATAATAATGTAATTAATAATAATAATAATAATAATCCAGGCACTTTGCAGCAAAGAAATTCAGCTCCCTTGCAACATCAATTGAGCCTTACACACCCCCACCATGACTGCTCACTCAGTTACATCAGTGTCATTTGTGAAGCTGGCAGTGGAAAGAAGGCATACCTTAGGAATGTCTCAATTTGTTTTTCAGTGCTGCTGCCCTTTTTATCTGGCAGAGACATCCAGGCCCAGCCCAAAGAGAAGCCTCCCAGGCCTTCAGCTTCTTCCTCTTTTCATCCAGTGGGAGCAATTTCTTTCCTTATTCCTGACCAGCAGGTCTTCCACAGTGGAAAATGAGGAGAAAGAAATGATGCAGTATGATGCTGCAGATTATAAGGAAAACACTAATTTTTAATTTTTGTCCCACCTTGATAGTATTGCCTACTGACTTTGTATCATATGTCTCCATAGCTTTGGAACAAGGAGCTATGACCTTGTACTTTGATAGCCAATCATCTGAACATCAATGGCACTCTTAAATAGTAATTTTCCTTTGGTAAAGTCAAAGCTTTTCCTATTCACTTGAGCTACAGAAGTGTAAGAACATATATTGATATATTCAGTCCTCTGTTGAGAGCAAGAGAGGAAGTAGAGTTTTCTGGGATGAAAGTTGTTTGTGCTACTTCTGTTCTGTTGTCCTGCCTTGCATCAGTCCACGAGATGAACCTAATTCACTTTGCATTCTGCAGCACTGTGCCTTGCAACAGAAAATCCTGAGATACCTAACCTTAGAATTTGGAAGTAACATTAATTTTTCCAAATGTGCAAAGACAGGACCCGTTTGTAAGGGACATTCACTCTTTCCCAGTTACAGTTCTACAGGTTCGTTCCACTAGGGATAAATTATGGGGAAAATAATGCAGTGAGTGATTTTCAGACAGTGTGTACAGGGAAGAAAAGTGTGATGTAGTTCACAGATCAACAACAGAAAGACCCTAAGAAATAATTCTACAAGTAGCAGAACTAAGAAACCAGGTTTGCTTCAGATTTGTTGTTTTGTCCTCCAACTCTCACACAAATACATTTCATAATTGCAGCTCCCCTCTTGTCCTCCAGGAACCTTGATTGGGCCAGCAGCAGCACAGGCTAAGTACTGCTGAGTGCTGCTGAGTACTGCTGAGTGCTGCTGAATACTGCTGAGTACTGCTGAGTACTGCTGAGTACTGCTGAGTATTGCTGAGTACTGCTGGGTACTGCTGAGTACTGCTGGGTACTGCTGGGTACTGCTGAGTACTGCTGGGTACTGCTGAGGACTGCCTGCCTTTCCCTCTCCAGGCAGTGAGTTGAGCCTCTTCTGCCAAATCTCTGCTATCACAGAAGTCGTGGAAGCTCTGTTATCTTTGCTTCATTCACCATGCTTTTAGAAATTTGCATCTGATGAACCAGAGAATAAAATCCCATTTTAATAATAGTTAACAAAAGTGTTAAACCAATATTCAAAGTGCATGATGTAATAGATATTGTCAGTTAGAGAAGCTGCATGTAAGACAACCCTCATTTGAAAGCAGTTATGTAAGAAAAGCAGTTAGGAAAAGAGTATTAGGCCAAGCAGAGTGTCAAGACACAGGTGCTGAGTCTCCTTTGCATGCTTGAGTAGCACCTCTCACTGCTGTAGGTGTGAAGCACGGGTGTTTGTAAAGTAGGAAGGATTTTGTGTGTTACTACCAGATTGTATTGTAAAGTTGGGATGTGACTGCAGTCATCTTTTTCTTCTTCGTAAAGAAAAAAAAGGGCACTTAAAACAAGGGGGAAACTTCATCTAGGATCAACAGTGGATATAAACTTTATGTACTGTAACTAGCTATTTAACCTCTGAAACCTCATCTATCTGGAGACTTCAATTTGCATAGTATCCATGAAATGAAGGCCTCGGGCAAATGGTTTGTTGAGTTTCTGTGACTCTCAGATGTACATGAAACAACATGAGACACACAGGGGCATAAAAAGCAGAAATGGGTTTGTAGAGAATGGGGCAGATCTGCAAAGCCCCTGTCCTGGTAGGATAGGACCTCTTGTAGGCACCATTTCCTTTTGTAAGAACACAGACCCCTTTTATTACAACTTACCCACACAAATGTTCCAGAATGACCAAGTCCAGAGGAGTTTGGTAGGGTGTTAAAGGCAGGCATCTAAATTTGCGTCGTTTTCCATTTCCCAGATGTTTTTACTTGGGTTTTTCCAACCATCACAAATCCTCCTTTGTAAATCTGATGAAGCTGGGGCACCCATTAGCTGAAATCCAAAGAGGATTTTTCATTACAGAGACCGGGTTTTGTTCTTTGCAGAAGAAAAGTGGTGGCTGATTATCTGCATCTCTTGCTCACATTTCAGTAATGTGAACGACAGAAACAAAATCCCCTCTTTCACCTGACTTTGCAAACCACCCTTTGCTTGTGGTAGTGGTTTCACAGAGTAACAAGCACCAGGGAGGAAGGAAACTACTAGTGGTGTTGGGAAAGATACCAAAAGGGGAATCTACTGCAAACTGGGACCAGGTTTAGTGGTGGTGTACAACTGCTTCTGCTGCCAAGCTGGGAGCAGAGGCAGCCTTACAGAAAGGCACTGCAGTACCAGAGCCTTTCACTGCCATTTGAGGCTCCATAGTCCCCCCATAGTGGTTGTGCCTCTGAAGAAGAAACCGTAGCCAGATGTAGCTGGGGGAGTGCATCCCTCTGTCCTCACTGTAGTTGGTGCTCTCAGGGAGCCTGGGACCCAGCCCTTTGGGGTTGTATCTTAGAGCCATGAGCAGAGCTGCTGGCCTGGCCAACTGGGCTGTCTTCTGGGTTGTAGAAGGACATTAGCATGGCAACACCTCTTCATCTCTCCCAGACTACACTGCTAAGGACACTGCAGTGAGTGACAGGTGACACACCAACAGGCTGGCAGGGTTTATGGCAGTTCTCTTCTCTTCTCTTCTCTTCTCTTCTCTTCTCTTCTCTTCTCTTCTCTTCTCTTCTCTTCTCTTCTCTTCTCTTCTCTTCTCTTCTCTTNTCCTCTCCTCTCCTCTCCTCTCCTCTCCTCCTCTTTCATTCGTACAAATTTTTGCTACATGTGGGGCAGGTGTTTTTGTGATCTGAAATGGTCTATATTCAGCCCAGTTTCATCCTTCAGATGCTGAGTTAGCTGGAATGCAGGAGGCACATTCCTTCCAATTGCCTGCAAGCCTCTCTCAGAGAATAACATTAAATGGGCTCCCATTGTTGGTGGCCACTTCCCTCATCAGTGACTGAGAGCCACCAGCAGCAGCTTTTGCAGCAGTGAGAACATCAGAGCTGTGGCAGAGGCACAGCAGAAATCCCAGCCAGCTAAGCCTGAAGAGCATTTGAACCATATCCCTTTACAAATGGGAAGAAATTATAAAATCTGCTGTGAAACCTTAGTCATAGCTTCAGCTGTTAGTGACTCTAATGGCAAAAGTGCCCTTTCTTCATCATAGGAGCCCTTTACTCTGTTGTCTAATTCCCCTGGGGACTGGGAGTAGATTTATCCCACAGTAGCACTTCAACTAGTAGCAGAGCAATAAAAAAGGGGGAAGGAATAAGAAAAAAAAATCGCATGTGCTAAGCAGCAGTCATTCTTGTTCTGGCTTTCAGCACAGGCAGGTGCTTATGGGGTTTTCAAATCCCTTTTATGGGAGCACTGCAGAAATGCTCCTCTCAGGATGTGCAGAGCCCTCAGCCAAAGGAAAACCTGCCTCTACCTGTACAGAGGAAAATAATTCCTACTCCTCAATGACAAGCCAAAATTCTTCACAAGTATGAGCTAGGAATTAAAGACCCAGCCCTATTAAGAGCAATAAATTTGTACCAGGGATGTTCTTGGCCCAATAGTGAGAGTAAATTGACACTTTCTGGCACTGTAGCCTCCTGCCAAGGGGTGGGAAGAAGTTACCCAGGTAATAGTAAAGTGATCTCAAAGGGGTTTTTCCTGCAGCCTGGCTCTTGGAATGAAAGCCAAATTCTAGCCTTGCGTGAGTTTCTCCAAAGTTGCTCGGAGATAAAATATTGTGCTTCATTTATTATGAACTGATCAGAAGTGTTTCTTAATCCAATACCCTCAGAAAGAAAAAGACAGAAGGAGGGAGCAAAGAGCTGGAAAGGAGGCAGAGCAGCCACAGACAGGTGTGTGCACATTGCCAGCACTCTGCTCAGGGACTGCACTGAGCAGCCAGGCAGGGAGAGCCCTTCTGTCACCTGCTGGGGACTGATCCTGACTGAACCTATACAGAGAGAGCATCCTGCTCATGGGCTGGGGGACAGCTCCTACCCAGCCTGTGTATTTATGTAACATTAAAATCTCCTGAGTGACAGCTGGGAGATATTCCTTGGCCATGGCTGCTTGGAAAAATAGAGGCACCTCCAGTGTGTGAATCACTGCATCTTCCTCACCTCCTTGTGCTGGGAGAGGTGTCTCCACAGCACTGCACGTGCCTCATATTAATCTCCTGGTGTTTTGAGAAGGAGCTGTTCAAATATTTTGCTGGGAGCAGAGTTGTGTGTGTGAAAACACACAGCTTGAAGAAGGTGGCAGGGTGCTGAAGGCTGAGTGATGGGCCAGCCTGCTGACAAGGGACTGGAGGAGGACTGATAGGTCCTGTGGTGTGCAGTCTGCACGGGGCTGGCAGGCAGCACAGGGGAGCAAGCATCAGCATCCTCCTTTTGAGTAGGGGTTAGGGAAAAGGTGCTTCTCCAGCCTGTGCCTTCTTCAGATAAGCAGTATTTAGGTTACTTTCTCCAGAGGGCTGAAGACTGCTAGAGTCCCAGAAAATGAAGTGACCTTGGCTCTGGCTGGAGAGCTTTGCAGCTTCACAGTACTGCAAGGGGGCCTTTGGCTCTCCAGAGGAGATGACTGGAAGGGATGGAGAGAAGCTTTGAGTCTAGGGCAGCTCCCCTCTTGTCCTCCAGGAACCTTGATTGGGCCAGCAGCAGCACAGGCTAAGTACTGCTGAGTGCTGCTGAGTACTGCTGAGTACTGCTGAGTATTGCTGAGTACTGCTGGGTACTGCTGAGTACTGCTGGGTACTGCTGGGTACTGCTGAGTACTGCTGGGTACTGCTGAGGACTGCCTGCCTTTCCCTCTCCAGGCAGTGAGTTGAGCCTCTTCTGCCAAATCTCTGCTATCACAGAAGTCGTGGAAGCTCTGTTATCTTTGCTTCATTCACCATGCTTTTAGAAATTTGCATCTGATGAACCAGAGAATAAAATCCCATTTTAATAATAGTTAACAAAAGTGTTAAACCAATATTCAAAGTGCATGATGTAATAGATATTGTCAGTTAGAGAAGCTGCATGTAAGACAACCCTCATTTGAAAGCAGTTATGTAAGAAAAGCAGTTAGGAAAAGAGTATTAGGTCAAGACACAGGTGCTGAGTCTCCTTTGCATGCTGAGTAGCACCTCTCACTGCTGTAGGTGTGAAGCACGGGTGTTTGTAAAGTAGGAAGGATTTTGTGTGTTACTACCAGATTGTATTGTAAAGTTGGGATGTGACTGCAGTCATCTTTTTCTTCTTCGTAAAGAAAAAAAAGGGCACTTAAAACAAGGGGGAAACTTCATCTAGGATCAACAGTGGATATAAACTTTATGTACTGTAACTAGCTATTTAACCTCTGAAACCTCATCTATCTGGAGACTTCAATTTGCATAGTATCCATGAAATGAAGGCCTCGGGCAAATGGTTTGTTGAGTTTCTGTGACTCTCAGATGTACATGAAACAACATGAGACACACAGGGGCATAAAAAGCAGAAATGGGTTTGTAGAGAATGGGGCAGATCTGCAAAGCCCCTGTCCTGGTAGGATAGGACCTCTTGTAGGCACCATTTCCTTTTGTAAGAACACAGACCCCTTTTATTACAACTTACCCACACAAATGTTCCAGAATGACCAAGTCCAGAGGAGTTTGGTAGGGTGTTAAAGGCAGGCATCTAAATTTGCGTCGTTTTCCATTTCCCAGATGTTTTTACTTGGGTTTTTCCAACCATCACAAATCCTCCTTTGTAAATCTGATGAAGCTGGGGCACCCATTAGCTGAAATCCAAAGAGGATTTTTCATTACAGAGACCGGGTTTTGTTCTTTGCAGAAGAAAAGTGGTGGCTGATTATCTGCATCTCTTGCTCACATTTCAGTAATGTGAACGACAGAAACAAAATCCCCTCTTTCACCTGACTTTGCAAACCACCCTTTGCTTGTGGTAGTGGTTTCACAGAGTAACAAGCACCAGGGAGGAAGGAAACTACTGGTGGTGTTGGGAAAGATACCAAAAGGGGAATCTACTGCAAACTGGGACCAGGTTTAGTGGTGGTGTACAACTGCTTCTGCTGCCAAGCTGGGAGCAGAGGCAGCCTTACAGAAAGGCACTGCAGTACCAGAGCCTTTCACTGCCATTTGAGGCTCCATAGTCCCCCCATAGTGGTTGTGCCTCTGAAGAAGAAACCGTAGCCAGATGTAGCTGGGGGAGTGCATCCCTCTGTCCTCACTGTAGTTGGTGCTCTCAGGGAGCCTGGGACCCAGCCCTTTGGGGTTGTATCTTAGAGCCATGAGCAGAGCTGCTGGCCTGGCCAACTGGGCTGTCTTCTGGGTTGTAGAAGGATATTAGCATGGAGACACCTCTTCATCTCTCCCAGACTACACTGCTAAGGACACTGCAGTGAGTGACAGGTGACACACCAACAGGCTGGCAGGGTTTATGGCAGTTCTCTTCTCTTCTCTCCTCTTCTCTCCTCTCCTCTCCTCTCCTCTCCTCTCCTCTCCTCTCCTCTCCTCCTCTTTCATTCGTACAAATTTTTGCTACATGTGGGGCAGGTGTTTTTGTGATCTGAAATGGTCTATATTCAGCCCAGTTTCATCCTTCAGATGCTGAGTTAGCTGGAATGCAGGAGGCACATTCCTTCCAATTGCCTGCAAGCCTCTCTCAGAGAATAACATTAAATGGGCTCCCATTGTTGGTGGCCACTTCCCTCATCAGTGACTGAGAGCCACCAGCAGCAGCTTTTGCAGCAGTGAGAACATCAGAGCTGTGGCAGAGGCACAGCAGAAATCCCAGCCAGCTAAGCCTGAAGAGCATTTGAACCATATCCCTTTACAAATGGGAAGAAATTATAAAATCTGCTGTGAAACCTTAGTCATAGCTTCAGCTGTTAGTGACTCTAATGGCAAAAGTGCCCTTTCTTCATCATAGGAGCCCTTTACTCTGTTGTCTAATTCCCCTGGGGACTGGGAGTAGATTTATCCCACAGTAGCACTTCAACTAGTAGCAGAGCAATAAAAAAGGGGGAAGGAATAAGAAAAAAAAATCGCATGTGCTAAGCAGCAGTCATTCTTGTTCTGGCTTTCAGCACAGGCAGGTGCTTATGGGGTTTTCAAATCCCTTTTATGGGAGCACTGCAGAAATGCTCCTCTCAGGATGTGCAGAGCCCTCAGCCAAAGGAAAACCTGCCTCTACCTGTACAGAGGAAAATAATTCCTACTCCTCAATGACAAGCCAAAATTCTTCACAAGTATGAGCTAGGAATTAAAGACCCAGCCCTATTAAGAGCAATAAATTTGTACCAGGGATGTTCTTGGCCCAATAGTGAGAGTAAATTGACACTTTCTGGCACTGTAGCCTCCTGCCAAGGGGTGGGAAGAAGTTACCCAGGTAATAGTAAAGTGATCTCAAAGGGGTTTTTCCTGCAGCCTGGCTCTTGGAATGAAAGCCAAATTCTAGCCTTGCGTGAGTTTCTCCAAAGTTGCTCGGAGATAAAATATTGTGCTTCATTTATTATGAACTGATCAGAAGTGTTTCTTAATCCAATACCCTCAGAAAGAAAAAGACAGAAGGAGGGAGCAAAGAGCTGGAAAGGAGGCAGAGCAGCCACAGACAGGTGTGTGCACATTGCCAGCACTCTGCTCAGGGACTGCACTGAGCAGCCAGGCAGGGAGAGCCCTTCTGTCACCTGCTGGGGACTGATCCTGACTGAACCTATACAGAGAGAGCATCCTGCTCATGGGCTGGGGGACAGCTCCTACCCAGCCTGTGTATTTATGTAACATTAAAATCTCCTGAGTGACAGCTGGGAGATATTCCTTGGCCATGGCTGCTTGGAAAAATAGAGGCACCTCCAGTGTGTGAATCACTGCATCTTCCTCACCTCCTTGTGCTGGGAGAGGTGTCTCCACAGCACTGCACGTGCCTCATATTAATCTCCTGGTGTTTTGAGAAGGAGCTGTTCAAATATTTTGCTGGGAGCAGAGTTGTGTGTGTGAAAACACACAGCTTGAAGAAGGTGGCAGGGTGCTGAAGGCTGAGTGATGGGCCAGCCTGCTGACAAGGGACTGGAGGAGGACTGATAGGTCCTGTGGTGTGCAGTCTGCACGGGGCTGGCAGGCAGCACAGGGGAGCAAGCATCAGCATCCTCCTTTTGAGTAGGGGTTAGGGAAAAGGTGCTTCTCCAGCCTGTGCCTTCTTCAGATAAGCAGTATTTAGGTTACTTTCTCCAGAGGGCTGAAGACTGCTAGAGTCCCAGAAAATGAAGTGACCTTGGCTCTGGCTGGAGAGCTTTGCAGCTTCACAGTACTGCAAGGGGGCCTTTGGCTCTCCAGAGGAGATGACTGGAAGGGATGGAGAGAAGCTTTGAGTCTAGGGCAGCTCCCTCTGCCCCAGCTTGTGCCACCAGTGCCCAGCCCAAGGGAATGTTCAGGGGGCTCAAAGCCAGGTGCTAGGTGCAGCCCAGGAAGGAGACAGGCCCTCAACTGCTGAGCAGTGTGACTGGATGTGCTCCCTCCTTTGGAGCCTTACCCAAAAACATTGGTGAAGGGGAAGGCAAGTGAGTAGTTCCCATCATGGAAAACAAACTTCTGCTTCTCCATCTCAGTGTCTGCCAGAGCTAGGAGCCGTAAGTGATGCCTGACCCCAATTCCTGCTATTGGAATTTGTGTTTCTAGCATCTCCCTTGAGGGTACCATGGAGTTGTTGGCTTTATTCTTGCTCTCTTTTTTATTTTTTGTTTGGGGCCAGGTGTAGCATCAACTTCTCTCTGCCATCCTCAGTGGGTTCCTTTGCTCAGAGCTGAGAGCACTACGAACCCTTACCATGCATGGAAAATCATTTCATGGCTCATGAAAAAAAAGAATTTTAATGAGATAAAAGTGCTCTGTGAAAATCCCATGGACAGGAGCCAGCAGTTCCTGAGGGAGAGAGATGCCTCTTCTAATTCTCTGCCTGCCCATGTGCTTGCTTTTAAAATTATTTATAAACAAGTTCCTGAACTGATGGAACCACTTTTTGTGTGTAGCACGTAACATCACAGATAGTTATCAAGCCCCTAATAGGATCCCTGGGGGGAATCTGCCCAACCAATAGGATTCCCTCAGTCTCTCCACACCTTGGCCCTCATCCCCTTGTGTAGAAGGCAAAGCCATGGAATCAGTTACACCCTGGGATAAGTCAGTCAGGAAGCAGCTGCTGTGAGGGTATCTCACTGAGGTTTTGGCATTCACTGGGTGTGCAAAGTTCTCTCACACCCGTGGGGATGCCATGTACTACAGGAAGAGCAGTAAGCATCACCCCACAGCCCCCCACCTCCACCTGCACCCATCCCTGGGCCTACCCAGGGCTCCTGCAGAGTCCCAGCTGGCCTCAGTTCCATACTGTGTGTCTGCCACATGCCAAATCACAGCTTTGCCACTTACCCCTATTTGCTGACCACTGTGCACCCAATGTGTAACCCACACTGGGGTTCACATCACCTCTGATTTTTCTCTGTGGTCCCAAATGTATTCAATCTGTGACCTACTGTCTGTGGAGCAAACAGGACTGAAGGGAGGAATCCACAGATCACTTCCCTGCGGCAGACGAGTCTCTGTCTCAGGAGCAACAGGAACAACAAGCAGTCCTGATCCTGCTGTAGTGCTCTGTGGAGCCTTGACAGCCCTTGGTGAGCTCCCCCTTGCAGGCACAGAAGCTGCCACCTTTCCCAGAAAATCATCACCATCCATCATCCTCTAAAGGCTGTGCAGGACACTGGAGGGACTCCCAGCTCTAGTGTGTTGTGCATAATTTGCACTCCACTTCCAGGGTGGACCAAACAGATCTTGCCTTCCTCGCCCCCCATGAGATCACATCTCAAACTGTGGGCTGGGATCAGGCTTTCCTGGGATCTTCTCTTTGTTAAAATGGCCACTTTCCTCTGCCACCAATAACTTGAGGCATGGGAGAGTGGGAGGGAGGTGGTGTGACCATACCTGACAGCCTCCGTTCACCTGTGCTGAACAGGACCTTAATCTTCACTGCTTTGTGTGACTTACTTCCTTCTTCTTTCTTATTGTTCTGTGACTACCTTCTGTCTGAGCAAATATCACAGAGAAGTCTCTTTTAAACAGGGAGACATGATGTTTTTACAAGCTGAGTTCAAACCACACATTTCATTAGTTACTTGCTTTGGAGTCTATAGTCAAAGCAGAGAAGCTGCACACTGGTGCATTGGTGCAGCCTTTGCCCCTGGAGGGAGCCCTGCTCTGTACAGCCTGGCCAGGGCTGTGCAGGTTCAGCACTGGTGTTACAGTGGCCCAGACCCTTCAGCTTTCCAGTAAGGGCAGGACAGAGGGAATCACCTTGAGCTCTACACTCTTTGTTCCTAGAAGCCCCACAGCTCTGTGGCTGTGTGCAGGCAGAGCAGGCTGACTGCCTTCACTCCCAGCTGCAGTTTTTCCATTTAGACAAGTTCCTCATTCTGGTTGCAGAACCCCTTATGTGAATGAGTCTCTGATGCCACACAGCAATACATAGGCATCTTGTTACTTGACTGGGGTAAGAGGGTAATTTATCAAGTAGAAAATATGCCTGGCAACTTAGACTCCTGGTTCCTTCTCACATATGGGGGACAAGTTGCTGCTGTCACGATGCTTCTTGGCAGTATTGTGGGGCTGTAGTGAAAAATTATGCGTGTTAGATGTGCTTGCTCGACGTGTACTCAGAGCTCAGATAATGTTGCCCAGCCAAGCACCAACCTTACAGCTCCTCTGGGAACACATTTGCCAGAGGGGCTGTTTCTACCAGCTGTAGCTTTTCAGGGGACAGGTCCTGGCTTCCCTGTGTCTCACTCTTCCTGGCTCTGCTCCGTCATGGAATTTAATGGTCAAATAACATTTAAGAGGCTTCAAAACCAGATACTTTCATAGTGTGAATAATTACAGAGGGGTTAGTGAGGAGCAGTGAGTAACACGCAGAATCAACAAGCTGCTATGTGACCTTGAGTATCTTTTCACTGCTCCCTGCCCTGGCTGCCTCCCTTGCCCTTCATCCATTTTCCCTGTTTAGAGGTGAACCAGTTCTTACTAGGAAGCTGTATAATCCTAGTGTAGTGACATACAGACATTCAGTGGGGCCTCAAAACGTTACCAGAGTCATGAATTTTTCAGTGTTTTTGATGGTATTTATTAGGCTTGTATGTAAACCACCCACAGCAGCACTGGTTGTTTCTAGAGTGCATATAGGACAAATAAACACCATTTGCTCCACTGCAGGGCCTGCCAGCTGAGCCCCTACAGTGCCTTCAAAGACCAAGTACCTTCAGCAGAGCTTGCTGGAGGAGAAACCATTCCTTTGTCACCAATGTCATAACTCAGCACAGTTGATTTATTGCTTCCTGAGTCCCTCTCTCCAGTTCCACAGTTTTACCACAGGCTGGTTGTAGTGTGTGCTCTCCAGCAGGGTGACTTAAACCAGGACCAGTTCCTGTCGTCTGTGTCAAAAGGAACAAGATCAGGTTTTATTAGAAACAGCATGTGGACAGTCTGAGCAAAACCAGCATTATGAGCATTCCTCTGTCACTGCCAGCAGGGAGAATGGGGCATGTGGCAATGCCTGGCACACTCACACAAGCCCTGGCTGGACAAAACTTCAGAGCCAGACCAGTTCAGGGCACAGACTGGGATAAGGTGATGCTTTCATTGTGAGTGAGTGGAGAGGAAGAGAAAACTAAATACATGGAATGGATCAAACATTTTACTTTCATGTTCCTTTAGTGGAAAACAGAATTTTTTCCTTCTACCTGGAAATCCCCAGAAGCAACATCTTTTCTATTTTTTTTACCATCAAAGTTTCCCTTAAAAAGTATCTGCTCCTGTCCAATCACTAAAAGAAAATTATCTTTTTTTTAATGCAAAGAAGAATTTTCAAGAAAATGGAAAACTGGGTTGGTTTTTTTGGGGGCGGGGGCAGCCAATCAACTGCCTAACAAATTCTAAACCAGATACTTTGTAAAACCACATTTTTCCTCAGAGTACAGAATGCATAATACATACCTGTGCAACAGCACCAGTGCCTTTTTATATGTGTGGGTGACATTCAGTGCAAATGCAAGTAGAAAGCTCATCTCTGGCAGAAGAGCTGGCAGCTTACTGATATGTATTGATCTTACTCTCATTAGGGATGTCTTTATATTTCTTTTCTTGGTGCAGACAGGTTTTCTTGATTTGGTGT
Organism: Florisuga fusca; assembly: GCA_038090715.1. NCBI lineage: Eukaryota > Metazoa > Chordata > Aves > Apodiformes > Trochilidae > Florisuga > Florisuga fusca. The sequence continues at coordinate 7,625,131 of JAAWXA010000024.1, read as the reverse complement.
GGAATGTGTATTTGTTGGTCCCACTGCCCTAGGGACTTTCATTTTGGCAAAGAAAGCAAAGAAATATCCAGCAGACAAACGAGGGTCTAAATACACTCCTGGTAGTTTTGAAGGGATGAGCAGAATAGTCAGCAAAGTTGAATGGTTTTGTATGACACGGTTGTCTGTTATTGCAGAGGACCAGACTGAACATGCAGGTGATTTTCCAAGGCCTGGTTGCCAGCCTGGGCATGGCATTCAGGTTCAGCTGTAGATGCAGCTTGGAGAGCTCTTCTCCACACTGGAGTCTGCCATCAACCTGCTCAGGCAAGTCACTTCCCTGCTCAGAGATGCTCAAAGAGGAAGTCAGATTGGCTTCAGCTGAACTTTCTTTTTATAACCTAGTGTGAGCTACTGTGTCGACAGCTCTGTTTCAGCATATTTAAGTGTGACCTGTCTCCCAGGGATGTCCACACAGGGGGCTGACCTCAAGTGTGAAGTGGTAACTCAGGTTAAAGTGGTGATGGTGGAGGCAAATTCTTCAAAGCCAAATCTTCCTCCCCTAGGTGCCGTCTGCTGAGCTGAGCCATTGTGTATGGGGCAACTCCCAGTGAGGCTTTGCCAGGCTCAGACTTTCTCTAAACAGCTATTTTTAGGGTTGATACTATAAATTCTAGTCTCTCCCTCTTGCTGTGCTGCTTCTTATCTCCCTAAATCATGCATAGTAGCAGCTGCTTGGCTCTACCTCTGACTTTCCCCTCCAAAAGGAAGGGAAATTATTTTGAAATGTAATCCTTTTCCTCTTTTTTTGGCTTGGAAAGACCTGACCTGCAAAATGGGAGCCACTGAGTAACATCACCTTTCTGGTACCTCAAAACCGCAGCCTGCCATGGGGTCAGGGGGAGGACGGTGACTTGTGCCACTCTGGGTAGGTCCCTGCAGAGTGCAGCCAAGGGACCTTGGCTCTCAGCTGCTTGGGCTGCCTGCCCTGCACAGCCCTAAGCACACGGTGCCCAGAGCAATGGCAGCAGGCAGATGTTCACCAGCTCTTCACATTGCTGAATGCAAGGAGGCTCCTCAGCAGGGACGTGCTGTGCCAACACCTTGCAGCCCAGCTAGCTGGCTGCACCAGAAATCTACACAGAGGGTGCTCAGTGTGCTGCCCAGCCTTGATTTCCTCACCTCTACCACAGTCCCTTCCAGGGGCCCAGGGGCAGTGCAGGTTCTCAGCACAGGGACTCTCAGGCCAGGCTGAGGTCTGGTTTGGTTGTTGAGGTTTGGAGGATTCACAACACACATCAGAGCTTGGCCTGCATCAACCCCACTGTGTCACTCCAGATGTTGAGGTGGGTGCTCAGGCATTGGGTCACCATGGCTCTTTCCTTCTGGTGTCAAATTATTTGTGATTCATGTGTTGCCATGACATCACTTCCCATTGAAAACCTGGGCTACTGACCCAGATCATCTTCCATCAAAGCACCTGGCAAAGCATCTTGCTGCTGGTTTCCCTTTCACCAGTGATCCCTGTGCTAGCAGTGCAACTTGCCATCAGCCCCTTCCTCACAGTTCGGACCTCAGGGGCTAGTGAGTCGCAAGGGTGGCTACTGTGGTGTACAATGCCTGGTAGACTGGAAGAAGAGACCATGGCTGGGTGGCTCTCACAGCATGCTTGGGGAAGGGTTTGTGTGCCTCCTGGGAACACACGTGCAGGGCTGGTGTACGGATTCACCCGGGTACGGCTGTGGGTGGGAGCATAGGTGTGTTTTTGCAGCTCCCTCTGCTACTGTTTGTTCAGCTAACACAGTTGCTTTCACTCAAGAGCTAAATCACAAGGGGATAATTTGCAAATAGCAACTGTATGTTAAATACTAATTTGTATGTACATGTTTGGGTTGCTTTCCAAAGTCCATTTATCATCTCCATCCCCCTGCATCTGCTGCTATGAGGCTTTCTGCCAACTCGGCAGAACGGGAACTCCAGCTAACACTGCTCACACTTGTCTTGCTCCCAGCACCTCCAGATGAGAACTGAACATGGCTGGGTCTGCCATGTGATGAGCCCTACCAGTGCTCAGAGCATGTTAGGGATCCTATGCAACAGAAAATGCTAAACATGTAAAGGTTATCTGAGCCTGCTGGACTCTGTATCCATCTCCTGTTGTCACTATTCCAAACTTGTAGAAACAGCCCAGAAAATTTAAGTGGTAGAAACTATTAATTTCTCAGGAGCCCTAAACTTAGTTAAAATTATGGATGCACAGAGAAGGCTGGTGTGAGACTCTCAGCCTTTACAGTTCTGCATCTTCCCACTGGAGCTCCCAGCAACAAGCATAACCCCATGTCATGCACAGCCCAGAGCCACCTGCTTGCACAGACAGCATAGGTGCTAAATTATATCTGGACTAATATCTTATCTGGACAGGCCTAAAACTAACCATGAGAAATTACAGTCTTCCTATAAAACAGAGGGTGGTAAATTTACTATTTCCTACAAACCACTAAGGAACAAATCAAAAGAGTTCCTGCTGCCTGTGGGTGTGCAGGTGGTAAAATGGCCAGCACCACCAGTTGCACAAAGCAGGTCAATACAGTGGAGCCCAGAGCCCATTTTCTGGGGAGACTGGCATTGTATGTGAACTGGAATTTCCTGTAAACCAAGTGCCCCTGCAATAGAAAGAATTGTCCAGGAAACAGCTGCACATATGCAAAGCACTTTTACTACTTGTCTGATGTTTTCCTCAGCATCACGTTTTCATTTTTTTTTTAAATGCTTAAATCCTGTGCAAACAACCTTTTTTCTCACCAGCTTCCTGTATGACAGTAGCCAAGAGAAACAGCTTCATTTGGGGTGATCTGTTTAAGCCCTGCACCATATTGTCTGGGAATATGGGAACCAGTGAGTATTCAGTGGAGGCTAAAAAATGTTAATATTTTATCAGCCACAGAGTAAACAGATAAAGCGGAAACCACTTTATATTTTTCTGAAATGTTAATAATGGGTTGATAATCTCCAAAGTCTGCATACTTCCTGTGATTCAAAAGGGACTGCATGTACTCAGCATTCACAGTGCAGACCCAGCACAAGTTACACACCCTCTTCAAGAAAGGATATCATTGGGCTGGATGGGAATATGGCTCAGAAACCAAAAAGCTGTTTTCTACAGTTTCTTAATGGAAATTAGAAAGCCACAGAGAAGAGCAGACAAGGTGACTGGCAATCCTAGATACCTGCCTGGAGCCTGACCCATATATCTCTTTAGGCTTGGGCCCCAGCAGCAACAACTGGAATCCCAGAAAGGCCTGTATGTGGTTTGGCATCTGTGAAAAGATTCTCTTTAATTGTCTTTAATTGTTGAATTGCAGAAGAACTTGAAGGCTTGGGTCAGTCCTGAGTTATTAGAATGAATCACAGAATGACAGAATCATCCGGGTTGGAAAGGACCTCTGAGATCATCAAGTCCAACCCTTAATCCACTGCCACTGTGCTTCCCAGATCATGGCACTGAGTGTTACATCGAGGCTCTTTTTAAAAACATCCAGGGACAGAGAATCCACCACCTCCCTGGGCAGCCATGTGAATCTCCCATGAGATTCACAATGAGGCCCATGTACAGGACATCACACCAAACATCTGTTGTAGGACAGTTTTGTGTCCTCTTCCTTGGCACTGGGCCACACCAGGACCTTGCATCAAAGGCCCGTGCACTGCCGGGCTGGAGCCAACAGTCTGGCTCTGATGAGGACAGAGCGTTCCACACGTAGCCCAAACAGGGAGGCTGACTCCTGTTCTTACCTCTGCTGTCAGAGTGGTTCCAAAGAATGTTTATCAATATGGTGAGAGGCACTTTATATATATAAATATATAAATATATCTCTGTGAGAAGGCAGAAAATGAACATATACCATCATATGAATCTGGAAAGTACTTGCACGGGGAGGATGAAACTGCAGGTCACCTTTGCCTTGTGCTTAATTACCTTTGGTCTCCAGTTCCAACGTTCCAGCTCCTGAGAAGTCAAATTAGACTCTTCCCAAACATGAGTGGTTATAAGTTAGCATGGCTTTTAGATATATCTCCTAAAGAGACTTACGTTGGTGCTTGTGTGCTGCAGGCTGATTGGAGTGCAGAAATATAAGATGTGACTCTACCAAGAATTATTTCTATTTTAGATTATACCAACTCTCTGCAAACTTATTCAGCTCTCATATCCAGATCGACTGTATTGGAATCAAAGTCAAAATCTTGTATTTGGTCTAGATATATCATTTCTCTGGCTTTGTATCTAGGAACCCTGATGCTTTTCTGGCAGGAGTTGAAAGTTTCTGCCACTTACAGACCTGTGCAAAAACTGACTAGTATAAAATTCCTTTTTTGTGCCAACTTCATGCCATTCTTCTTCTGCAGTCAAGGATCTAAACACACACATATTTTCTGTAACTATTGCCAAAGCCTGGAGGTGTTGCAGTCTCCCTTTTCTCCTGGGTTTCACTGAGAGCTGGCATTTTTGACAACGGATAATGTCATACTGAAAGACTGCAGCCTGAGCAGAACAAACCCTGCAGCCCTAACTGGCAGCATGAGCTGACCTTTCCTTTCAGGTTAGACTTCTCCTCAGGTCTCTGCATGCACATCCCTGTATCTTTATTCAGGATGTACCCATTGCCAAGTGCAACAGATAATAACTACTCTTGACTGTATTGATGGCTCTTCCTCCACATTGCAGCCAGTTATCCCTCTTCCACTTTCAACAACAGAAATAAGGGAGACTTCCCCTTAATTTTTAGTATATATAAAGCAAAAAATATTCCTTGGAGATCACAGTCACCACTTTTTTTTTTTTTTTAAATTGGATATAACTCAAATATAAAACTTACAGGGTTTTCCCCTATCTTTTCTTGTAATTAAAACCCAGTATTTTCACAGTATTATTTAGGTTTTATTATGCAGCAGGTTCATATCAGCAGCAACTTAAGTGAAGTTTAAAAAATGCTGGGCAGTTTTTTCTGTTACTCACTAAAACTTCTTTTGTAACCAGTGTTTTGTTGGTCTCATCAGCAAAAGTCTTTTGTGTGTTATCTTTGTGTTGTCACTGCTTTTTCAATACAAGTTACATATGAAAGGGAAAGTCAGGAGCCCCAGAGCTCCATTACCTCTTTGCCACTGAAGGATGGAGAGAGCCCTCCAGCACCCCTCAGTTACAAAGCTTTGACTGGAAACTGTTAGAGGCCCACAGCTCACAAGCATCGTGTGCCTTGAAGCAGAGCAGGGTAAGCACATAAGCTGATGGTAATGGTCACAGCTCCTCTGTTTTGAGCTCCAGCATCTAATCTAGGAAGTCTTTGCATCACACCAATTCACCCCTGCAAATATCACCTACCTGAAAGCAGAGGGTAGGAGAGGAGCTGTGTCTGTGAGTGAGCCCCAGATTTCTCTTTGTGTCTCTGGTCCTCACTGCCCACTCTTAGCTCTGATCCAGCCTTGTCAAGGCTGTAGCATCAGGAAGGGAACTCCTCAGGGAGCAGGTCAGGCTACCCCATAAGTCTGGGAGAGGGAGGTGGTTGAAAACACAGCAGTTCTGTTGCAGCATTGGCCCCAGACGGTGCTTCCAGGGAGCTGTGCACACAGAGGATGTCTGATGGGATTCCCAGACATTCTGGCTTCCAGTCTTGCCCACAGTTTCAAGTAAATAATTTGGTACCACTTCCCTTTCCAATTCCTGCTTCCCTTTGCAGACACATGGGCAAGATGAACTCACATTCCTGAATCAAATGTGCAACACCAAATTAGTTGTGCCTTAAAATACTGGTTTCTATTCTTTCCCTTCTTTTTTTTTCTTTTTATTTTTTCCTTTGCGTGTGTGTTGCTGTTGCCCCAGCAGTGACTAAATATTGACATGCAACATTCACCAAACAAGAAAAACGAGCACATGAATAAATATGAACTACAACAGAGAGCTTTCCAGTGGCAGGACTCACTGGTCTGCTCCAAACCAGGTAGGAGCAAGAAGTCATCTACCACTCACCACCCCTACCTAAGCTCAGGCTGTCAGTCCACAAAACTCAAATCTGGCTGTTGGCAGCACTCTATGTACTGTCACTGGGAATTTGGTGCTGGGGATGGGACAAATGGATCATTAGGGAAAAGCCTCTCCCATTTATCCCCAAGAATCCATGTGAATAATTTGAATTTACACTATTCACAGCAGTCTCCATCCATTGGCTTGCCTGCATTCCCCAGCAGGTGTATTCATTGAGTCACTTGGTAGAAATGTAAAGCTTAACCAAGATGCAACATCTGTTTTTTTCAGCAAAATCTCCATTTTTGCACAGTTCTACATCTGGACTGGAGGCTGAGGGGGTTAAATGACTTGCTCAGGTTCAAAATGTTGGGCAGGGGCTTAGGTGGGATTAGAACTCAGGATGCTCACAGCTTAGTCCTTCTCCTTCTCTAACCACTTCTCAGCCATATGGCCTCTTTGGGTGCAAAGAGAAATTGTTCATGACATCAGGGTGTGTGATTCTGTTGCTGCACACACCAGCAGATGATTTGCCTAGAAAGAAATGTAATCAATCTCCAGTTAAAATCCAGCTTCATGTTACCCTTGGCATAGGTTTCATTAGTGTTTAGGATCCCGGTGATGAGAACAGCTCAGAGAGCAGGAGATCCATTTCATGAAGGATGTCAGGTTTTAAAATTTGGTTTCACTCCAAGCAAAAATGAACACAGAGAATGCTGCAGCTTTCCTCAAAGTCTGTTCTCAGCTTCTCCTCAATGAACTGCATAGATTACGTTCCTTAAGACTTTTATTGTCTGGCATAATTTCCAAACCTTGTCTCATTTAGATTTATATTTTTGAGTGCATCCCAGTTCTTTTCACATCTTTTTGAAGGGTAGGTCCAAGAGCTGGACAGAATATTTTTGCAGTGGTATCAGGCAAATATGGTATCATTTTCATCTCCCCTGCTCATCTCTTCTTTTTTAGTTCAAATGCCTTTATGCATTGTTTTGAGCTGGGTTTGTGCTCTCCGGGTCACTTCTAATGCTTTTAGGACTTCTGACCTTAGAAATGGGACCTCCAGTTTTCACACTGGTTGGGTTTTTTCATTTGGTCAAGTTCAAGTGTATATCAATCAGGAAAGCCAGAGCTCCACACCAGCCTATAGAGCTTTTCTTCACCCTTGTTACTAACTGCCACATTCACTTGTTGAACCAGTTCTAGGAGTTATCCCTACTTACATTTGCATTTGGTTCACTATCCTTAAGAAAGAAACTGGCTTGTATTTTGTCAAGAGCAGTGCCTGCTGGGACACCAGCCCCATTTCATCCCAGTTCCTCATTTACATCTATTTGGTGTTCTACCAGCTCCCTAATTGTAATCAACTTAAGAAATGTGACACTGCTTTGTAGAATGCTTACTATTTTATGAGAATGTCTTGCAGACAAACCTTATGCCTTACAGGAAACTGTCTGCATTATATCAACAGAAGCATTTTTATTAATGAAGCTTGTAATTCCATCAGAAAGCCCAATATAACTTTAGTTTGGCAAAACCTTTTTTCCAGAAAACTATGCTGACTGGCATGAAATATGCTGCTTTTAAATTCTTCGATGCTTGTATCCAGGATCAGTCTTTCCACAACTGAACCCAGAACCAATATCAGATTAACTTGACTTAATACCACCTGGGGTTTCCCATCTACCCCTGTTCAAATGTTGGCACAATTTCCAATTGTTTTCAGTCTTGTGGAATTTCCCTAATGTTCCAAAATTTCCTTAAAACCAACAGTAGCAGGTCATACAGTTCCTACTTCTGCTGGTCTTAAAGCACTTGGCTGCTTCTTGTTGAAAATTCTTCCTGGTTTTTGGTGGACCAGAGATGATGTCATTATCACTGGTCGATATAAATATGTCACTTTTCTTTCTTTTCAAATTCAGAACAGAAATAGGTATTTATGAGTGCTTCCTGACTGAGGGACTGGCCATACTTGGCTGTAACAGGGTTCATTACTTCTGGATATTTTTCTTAGTTTTCCATTGCTATTCTTACTTCGAAAGGCAGTTTTTAGTTTCCCTGTCACCCAGGGTAAGAGTGATTATGTGAATAACTCCAGTTAACTGCAGTCTAAAGCACCACTAAAACCACTGCTTGGTTTCCATCACAGTTTGTCTTTGAACAGCTTTGGTTAAGTGTGTGTCTAAGCACTTGATTCAGATCTGACCTACTTCTCCAAAGTGGGACACCAGCAAGTGTTGAGCACTCATGCAGAATGAGTTGGTCCTTTCTACAGAACTTAATAACCAGTGTTCATGTACAGTGGGACATATTATCAGATCTCCACCATGCGAACTCCATCCATGGGCTTCAGGAGACAGGGCTCCATGCTTCAATTGTCTTCACTGAAACAGATCTGACTCTATGTAATAAATATTTTACATATGCCACTTTGAGCCCTGCATTTTGGGTACAGATGCTTGTGAGTAAATATTTTGTCTCCCTGCCAGACCTGTGTGTTTAGGCAAGTATGGAAGCTGTAGCTGGGATCTGGCTGACTCATAGAAACATTTATTTTCATTTGGTAACCAACATGGAATCTCTACTCAAAATTGGGTCCTGTTGAGTGCAGAGTAGTTTTCTGTAACAGGAAGTTTTAGATTTGCCAAGCCAAGGAAGCTATCTAAAGCTTATCTCATCTGTCTGATCTGAGTTTTCACTGCAAACTCCTGATTCCCCATTGTCAGCTCATGCCATGGCACAGACATCCGTGAGACTCTGAGCAGAGCTCAGCAGAGTGAGTGGGGAGAGGAAGGGCTCAGTGCAGCTTGGCATTTGTGCTTAACACTGCTACAGGTGGTGCCTGTTGGGAACTTACTCAGGCTCTGCAAAAGTTTAAGTCCTTTTGTTAATCTGTTCCTAAGCAAAACCTTTATCTCTTGCTGATGTTGTCCAGACAAATCTCTGACTGTGGTTGCTGGCAAACAATGGCATGTGGTTTGCCACCTTAACCCACATAGGTGTTTAGCTCTGCTTGGCCAGTGGTGTTGTTTCAAAAGGGAGGATATCCAGAACTGTTTGCTAATAGAAGTCATCGATAATCATGTGTGTAAAGTTCATGAATTTCCTGACACTTGCCAGTGTTTTCACATTAAGCCAGGGGCTGTCTAAATTCTTGTAAGTAATAAATCACATGCCTCACCCTCCACACAACAGCAGAGCCAAGTTTATTGAATAAAATATTCACACGGTGCCTATTCATCTCCTTGTGGTTAGGACCCATTCAGGTGAGCACAAGCACCCAGTTAGGAGCTGGTGTGTTTGCTGGCTCAGGTGAAGGCAGCCTGGGGTTCCCACTTCTACCCTCTGATGCCCAAGTGACAATGGTTTCCTTGATGCCTTTGAGAGTAGGTTAGGCACAGGGCAGAAAGCAGCCAACAATCAGCCTAAAAGCTGCTTTCTGTACCTGCCAGAGGTGAATGTAGGACATTCCTCTGCTTGCGAAGATGCTGTCCCCAGGCTGTTTATCTCAGGCTGCGAGTCCTCTACTCCTTTTTGTGACTCTGTATTCAAATAAAGCAAATTGCCTGCTGCATCCCATAAAGGAGACTGTCACAATAAAGATTTAACAGGAATATTAATGTAATTGGCTAGAGAGAAAGATGCTGTCTAAATTATTTTTTTCCTTGAGTATTTTAACAGAAGTTTTAGTTCAGCATGAGGAGCAGCTTTGCCTCCTTTTGTAAGAATTGGCAGGAAGAGGTAATATTTTAGCTGACGCGTAATCTATCTTGACTCTATTGCTTTTTTATTGTTTGTCAGAAAGGCCCTGGGGGTAAACATTATTTCTTTGTCTGTTTGGGCTCTGGCTTTGTGCCAAGGACACATTTCTCACACCAAGCAGGTTTCTGCATACCGGTGGGGGATAGACTGGGTGAGGACAAATTACCAGCTCTGCACACAGGCCTCTCAGGTGCCATTTACACATCTGTGGAGAGATCATGGGAGTCAGAGTGAGAGGGAACGGGCTGCAGGGAGCTTCCAAAGCTCCCCTGGACATTGTCAGCTGGTGATTTCAGTTCAGCATCTCACACCTTGCTCCCAGAACTTGTGGCTGAAGATCTGCAAACTACTCAGCCAGCACTTAGGGAGCCCAGATAGCCAGACAGATGTTAGTGCTGCATATATAGATGAGTGCAGGCAATGACTTCGCAATGATTTGCTGATTCAGGTGAAACAAATTCTCTCACTTGATTTCCTGCAGAATTTGTTAAAGGAAGTCTTCCTAAAGGAAGAGTTACAATCTCTGCAAAGCTCTTGAGCTTTGCAGTTCGGAGAGCTCATTCCCCTAGCTGCCAGCTCTGGAGTCAGTTTTCCTGGGAGGCCAAACACACAGCAATTGCCTAGCACATTTGTTATCATCCACGCCTAAGAAAAGCTTACAAATTTATGCCCTCCTCTGCTCCACCATCTCTTTATCACCTCCACTGTGAGTTGTCAAGATGTTAGGTCTGAGCTTTTCTGGCCTCTTCAGTCCTTGGAGCTGCTATGAGCAGCTCTCTCTCTTAAACTGAATGCAAACATCCCCACGGCACAAGGTTTCCCATTCAAGAGATTACCATAGCTCTGCTGCTGAAATTCAGCCCAGTTCTCATCTTTCACTACTCCTATCACTGAGGTAGACACTGCTTGGCCTTATTTGACCAATGTAAATATTTCCCCTCTGTGTGGCAAAACCAGTTGCTCTCACTTGAATGTCTCAATTTCAGGATGGTTAATAGATCAGGTATGGTTTATACCTACTGCCCAAATCAGGTTAATTCCTGATGTCATCCACTGGACTCACTGGTATCAAAGCTCTTACGCTTGGTCTCAGCATCTGCTGTGCAAGGCAAAGTATCATGCAGATTCTGGCAGAAATCCCAGAGAACATGTCCCTAAGAAGGTGTCAACTACCCAGCCTTTTCTGTAGACACTGGATCTCTGTACAGCAGAAGACCTAGAGCAGAGGTCTGAATATATTGAAATGTGAGATATTGACTGTTGACAGTTGTAGTCGAGGACCCTATTTTTCAAGAGAACTGAGCATAAAGGAAATAAAGAACAGCCAGGGGTTGTAAGTGAAATCCTGGACTTTCAGCAGGGTCAAGGTCTTTCAGCCAAATCAGAGGCCCCAGGTATCCACAGCCTCTCTTGAGTTTCTTGGCCAAGCAGTGAGACCTTTTTTGTTCAATGAGCTCAACAGGATTCAAAGGAAAGCTGGCCAGGCTATAGGAAAACCTGGCTAGCAACACATTCTTGAAAGGAAAAGGAAAAATATCAGAAGCATAAAGAGAGATAACGAAGGAGAAGGAAAGAAACGCAGGAAAAAATGGAAACACTTGCAAGTGCTGAGATGCTCACCCAGCAGGGACTTCTCATGGTGTGAACTACCCATCTCCATGGGATGTTATTTTGAATGGTTTTGTCTCCCATCAGCTAGATCACAACAACCCAGCAAGCTTCATTTATTAACATGAAGGTGAAAAAACAGACATCTACTGTGCAGAACATAAACAATCATCCTTCAGACCTGGGCTCAGTTCCTGGCTGTGCCATGGACCTTCCAGGTGAGTCAACCTAACCCTGCCCTGTGTCTTTATGTGCTGGCTATTGAGTCCAGCAGACCACTAAAGAAGGGAGCTTACATAGCCTGCAAATATGTGATACCTGCTCAGAGCCATCTGTGACCTGGTTAGTGGTCTCTATTTCATGGGCATCCTGTGCTTTACTACACCTTGTAGTAGTAAGCTAGCCTCAGAGCAGTGCCACATTACAAACTAGCAGTGCTCTGTTGAACAGGAGCTTCTGCTTTCCTCATTCAGAAGAGGCAGTGAGGAGAGTTAGCAGGAAATGTGCCTTTAGATCAGAGGGTTTCTGTACATTTATTTTCCTACATCCCTTAAGCTTTCTTCCCCCACATCTGGCATGTTGGGGCCTTCTAATCCTTACATCAGCTATAATAGAAAGAATGAAAAAAGAAGTGAAAGGAGAATATTCTCAGAACTCCTCCTTTTGTTAGGGGTAAAAGCAAGGAGAGTGAAGTGGGAACAGACATTAATATATTTGCTCTTTCAGGGATGGGTGCAAGTATTGGGCTGTTGTTTTTGTTGAAAGCTCTGAGGGCAAAAGGGTTTCTGTCAGTGCTGTACAAGTCTCCGGATGACGGTTTGAAAATGCAGCAAGAAATGTGATTCCTGGCTTAGCAGACAGGTTCTGCAAGTCAAACTTTCTGTTTATTTTAATATTTCAGGGATCCTTCAGTGTGTGTCACATGGACAAAAAGAAAGGGGGAAACTCCTCCTCCTGCATGAACACAGCCACAGAGTTGTCTTAAAGGTGCCGAGTTCCTGCAAGCCCCGTGCCAGCACACTGTCCACTCACTAGTCAGACCACCTCAGCAGGGAACTCTTGCTGGGCCAGCTCAGATCCATGTGTACATCTTGTTGTGGACTTGTACAAACACCATGAGTATGCTCAAGCTATACAATAGGCTAAAACTAAAGGATATCCAGCTAGTGGGTTGTAATCATCTTCCAAAAGATGTGAGAGAAACCATTTATCCAAGACTTTTTAAAAGCTGCTGGCACAAATTGCATGTGGGACTGTAAGGAAGGGTTCTGTACTGAGAAACCAGGGCACACATGTAGGGAGTCTTCCCCATCTAAGGTAGGTGACCTCCTGAACCAACCACATAAATACTCCAGAGCCAGCTGAAAGTATGTAAAAATATATAAGTTCCAGCTGTAAGTGCTTCTGCCTGTTTCTAATGGCTATAACTTGGCATTGCTATGAGGACCACAAAAGGTTTGCTCCAGTGACTAAGGCTTTGTGATATCCTAGGGATGTGGTACAGGTCTGAGGTCAGTCCATCTTTGCAGTTGATGATCTTACATCCATGTTTTCTGAAGACTGTGATCAGCAGCATTCTGCTGCTGAGTGGTGGGCCACATAAATTGGCCAAGCTATTGCTGTCCAGATCCTTGAACTGTTTTAACAACTGGGAAGGCTTTTACCAGGAGTTCCACCATTTTGGTTGTGATTTCTCCATATTAATGGTTAAGTGATTAAATTCATTGACTGATGATCTGCTTCTGAAGTTTCTCAGTCTTTAAAATGTTCCAGAAATACAAGTGACAACTGGGCATTCTGGTGTTGCTTCTGTATTGCTCTCAGAAATGGGAGAGTGTATTTTCTGAGGAACTAGCTGAGTTTTCTTAAGAAAACTTTTTCTTTCCCCAACTCTAAACTAAAGTGGTTTCTTGGGTTTATGCAGCTTCCTGCAGAGCTCCTGATCTCTTTTGCATCCCTCCCAGTATACTTTATGCTTCGTCACTGAATTTTGAGCATATTCCTGCCAATGTGTAGCTGTCTGCTGGGACAGGCACTGTACTCTTCAAAAGAAAGGAAAGAATGTGATGGCAACCCTTGTGCTATAGCAGATTCCATCTGAAATATAAAGGAAGGATAGGAAAGGCACTCTATGGAAGGGCAAAAATCAGGCACAGACCTCTTAGAAAGGAAAGATGAGACAGTGAATCCATGATCTAGATTCCTTCACCTTGGCAAGTACATTTGCCAGCTCTAACCAGCTCATTGCATCCCTGTGGAGAAAGTTTTACTAAATAAGGCTCTGAGCAGTGGAAAGTGCTACAGTGACTCTAAAGGGAGGGAAGGTAGATCTGAGAAAAAGGAAGGCCACACATTGTCCCCATTGCCCAGCCAAGCCCATTCCTCTGTGACAGGGAGAGATTGAGTAGCACTGTGATGAGGACAAAGGGGAGTTGCAGTGTTCTGAGCAGCAAGCAGAAATGCCTTTAGCCTTGATTAATCTGATTGAGTTTCCAGTTTCGAAGGGAAATGGACAGCAGACCTGGGAATTTTAGTCAAATGAAGGAAAAAGGAATCCTTGTTCCCAGCAGGTAATTAATTTAATTTTACAGGAATGTTGATACTTTGCACTTTCATAAGTGCTGCTTCATAGTCCATAAAAACTTCCCTGGTGCACAGATGTTTTGCTCTTAGAAAAACAAGTAAAAATGTGGTCCATTTGGCTAAAATAAGCCTCCCTGCTGAGGGGAATTATAGGACAATAGAGTAGAAATCTGTTAAACACATAATCCATAACCACAGAAAGCAAGAAGCTAACAGGCCTCTTTGTCCAGTCATTTGTTTTTCATTGTGTGTCACACTTTCATGTGTGAACATCCTTCCTAGGAGGAACAATGCCTTCATTGGGTTTCCAGGTTTGGGAACAGTTTTGATGTGAAGTCATCACACATATCAGGGTTTCTTGTCTGGGCTTTGCAGGGAATATGGGTGGGTGACACAGTAGTGAACAAGTGGTATTCAGCCCTAAATTTTTAACACCGACACATCTGGGTAGGTCCTGGGTTCCCTGCAGCTGAGGAGCATACAGCTCATCTAAAGCCTGGTGCAAACACTGACAGACTGCTGATTATGCCTCCTGGCTGATTTATGGAAGGACAAAGAGAAGTTAGCAGAAATTACTCCTGCAAGCTCCCCTCCAGAGATAAAATGGTACAGTGGCAACCAGGAAAATCACTAGGTGAGCTGACACAAAGCACTCACTTGATGACCAGACCATGACAGACACATATGTAGTCCTGAGACAGTCTTGAGGTGTTTTCTAGTTTAAACCACAGTCTTGCTCAGTCAAAAATGGACTGAAAACTGGAAAAAAGTCCCTGTAGATGCAGCACTTAGTGAAAAATGAAAATATGAAAATGAAAATATTACTCTCCCACATGAGAAGGATGTATTTGGGATGTGGCCAACATGCTCAGAGCATTGGTGTGTGAGCCAGACAGAGATAAGCCTGATGGAACAAACACCTGACAGATCCCAGAAAACAGCTTGGTGGAAAAAGGACAAATGAGATGATCATTTCTCACACCAACTTGGCAACAAAGCAAGTTCCCCAGCATCATCCCAACCCAAGCACCTGCCAGAGCAGGGTCAGGCATCAGTCTCCAGCAACAGACAACCTACATGTGAAAACAAGCCTGAGCAGGAACCCATACTTATGGGGTCTCTGGCTCTGGAAATGCAAAGGTCTTTTTAAGGTAAGAAGAAAATCCTCAAACAGTCAATGATGTCAACTCAGGACGTGAACACTCAGCCAACAAAAACTCAGACACCTGCAGGTGGGTCACAAATCATGGAATGTTTTATGAGCAAAATAGGGTCCAGCCTGGAAACAAAAGTGTGTTTTAAGCACTGGAGCAAGTGCCAAGCAACTATTCAAATGACTCTTCAAGCCTTTCTACCAAAAGTAAGGAATATCCAGTCCCCCTCCTCTTTTCTGCAGCAGAAAAATACCCAGCAGCAGTGTATCAGGAGCTAGGAAAATGCAAGAGTAATTCCCAAACCAATGGTCTTTGCCAAAGGGCTTGTGTGACACCTTTTAAGGATGTGAGAGATTAGTTATTTCCACCGGTAAAAGGAAAGAGGATATGATAAGAAGAAATTTGTTCCTTTTGTGGCAATTAGATCATAGAAATAATTTCTGAAAGATCCATTGGAGACCAGAGTGCCCCAGGATAATAAATGGTCATTTTATATAAAAAGTATGAATATCTTCATGTATGAGAAGGATAGTTACATCTACTGAGTTAGGAGAGAGATAAGCAGACAGGACAGATGGATGGATGGGTGCTAGAAACATGCTTCAAAGCATAGAAGTCTGCTCATTACCAGTATTAAATCTTCCTTTCTATATAAACTATTTGGTTCTTTACTTTTTAATCCCATGACAGAATTCTTGCTTCTCACTTGATGTACAGGTCCTAGTCTGCATCAGAATCAAAGTACTCAATTAGGCAATAAATGGTCTAATTCCTACTGTCTAAATAAGTGCTGACTTGGATGAAATACCCAAGTTATGATGAATTACCCAAGTTTTTTTTATCTTTATAATGTTTTGGGCATTACTTACTAAAGCTTCCTTAGCTCTGTGTTTGCAAACTTTCAGCTAAAAGGGAAAAGCAGAGGAAAATCCAAATGTACTGCAGAGTCTAGAGCTTAAGACCATATTCTCTTCACTCAAAGCCATATATCCATTCTCTCACTTTGCTTGTCTAAGCAAGTGCAATCAGGAGACAAATGTAAAACAAAATGAGGGAATAATAGAAAAAACATGGTGAAAAACCCTCAAAAGAGCAAAACAATGAAGTCACTAGAGTCCTATCCGTAGCTGTTTTGGGAACATCACGGCAACTGGGGCAAGGCAGAAAACTGCATTCATCTGGAACAAGGGAAGAGAAAGGTCCCCCAAAGCAAGGCATAAGTTAGTCTGGTGTTGCCCAGCTCTCTCACACGGAGTCCCCACAAGTTCATAAGGAGGGTGCTGAGATCCAGCAAATTGTTCACAGACTTCAAAGAAAAGCATTTTTTACATCAGCTCATGGAAGCAGCTGCTGAGAACAACACTTCAGCTCTGGGACTTACATACATATCAAGGCACTTATAACACAGCCCTGCTTGGATTAATAGTCTGTGTGTGAGAGAATAGGCAGCAGGAGAGCAGGTATTACATCTGCTTCTCATGCTGAGGTTCTTCTGATGGCACTGTGAAGAACAGGAAGTGTTTTGTGAAAAACTTGGGTACTAAATCAAGCTCAGAAGCTTGGCAGCTGGCATGGGTTGGGTTGGCCCAAAGGTGTCTCCAGCCTGTGTCAGAACCTGAGTGGTCTCTGCATCCTTTGAGGGCAAAAGTTAAGCAAAAACCATCCAGCCACTTTGTGCTCCAGCTGCCCTGGCTTTGCTGAGCCAGGAGCTCTGAGCTGCAGGACCGAGACACGGGCTGTCTAGACTGCACGTGCAGGGATCACAGACTCTGATCTGGGAGTTGGATGACAACATTTCATACAGGCAATATTATATTTTCACTGATGCCCAATAGCAACGTCTCCGTGTCAGGAGGACCCATGTGGGGGCAGCTGAATTCCTGTGAGGAAAGCTGCTGAGCCTCTTTGGGGGATTTCCCGTGGCATGTGGGAGCTCAGCAGGCTGCCCAGAGCCCGGGATTCTGCAACCACAGCCCATCCATCAGCACTTTGCTCCATATGTGATTACAATGGTTTTCACCACCCTCACCCCTCTCAGTCATGTGTTTATAATCACCACCATTATTCTAGAGTTACAGAGCAGAAGCATCCTATGCAAATCAGGGATGCTGGGGTCAGCTAATGAATTGGTTACACCCTTTCCTTCAAAAAAACCCCCGAGCTCTTGGAGGGATACTCACTGTGTGCCATAGGAGATGTCATTGCAGTGGAGCCCCTAAAGAGCTGAGTCACTATTTTATTCATAGCACAGCTTTGCCCTGAACAGATGAGTTTCAGATGCAGGAGCAAGCTGAGTTGCAGTGAAATATTTTCAGGAAGTTTTCCTTGGTCTCACAGTTATGTCCCTCGAGTCTCACTCAAGAAATATGGACTAGGCTTCTGGCACAGCCTGGCACAGCACCTGGATACATGCTGACAGCACATTCACTGTATCATCTTACTTTGCCTTAGTTTTCTCCATCTATAATCTCTAGTAATAGTAAAAGACCTATAATTCAGGATAGGCAGAACATCCTAAAAGCACATAGTGCCAGTACAGTCCCAGCAATGCTATTGCAATTAAAATTGAGGAAATTTTTCTTTCTTGAAGCTTTAGAGAAGTCAGTGCTTAAGAAAGACAGTATCAGGACACTGTTCCCATCTGCCTCCCCTCCTACTTGTACAGGATAAGGATAACTAAACACCACACACAGGCCCTGGCATGGGATCAAGACATATGACACATGTCAACCTCGTCACAGGTGTCACCACAGAGTTCCTAGCTGAAAGGAAGAGGGTATTGAGGCTCAGCATTTTCCTGGCTTCCCCTTGAGGTTGGGGTTTGTAAGATTGTCCCCACGAGCAGAACTTGCTGCTAAGTTTGTGCATGTTATTTCTTTTCAGCTTTGCCATCACCTTCTTGTTCCTGTACCTGTAGGTCAGTAAGCACGTGCTAGCTCTGTGGTGAGGACTGGCTTCTCCACTGAGAGGCTGTAGAGGGCTAGAAGGAAGGGTTGCCCTGCAGCAAACAGGGCCCAGCTACCAATAGTGACACACAAGCCAGCTGGTAAAGTGGCACATAAAGAGCACCTGAACCTCTGAAGCCTTTCTGTGGCATCTGCCCCTTGGCACGGACCTTGAACACATTGCTCCAGAGTTCCATTAGTGCTGGGTCCCTGGGCCCCCCAGTGCATGTCCCAGCATGGACACAGAGCTGTGCCCTTCCCTGTGCCTTGGTCCTGTCCCACAGCACCCAGACACGTTCACGTTCAGGGTGCCTTTCCTACTGCCCAACCAGACCCCAGTATGACTGTGCAGGCAAAAATCACCCCAAGGGGAGAACAAGAGAGTCTGTGGTCCTGCTGCTGATTCCTGTACTTGTCTTACCAGAAAAGGCAGGAGACACTGCTCAGGACACATTAAACACATGCTCCAGTTAATTTATGTGACCTGGCACTCTGAAAACTAATAAAATCAGTTTATACTTTCACTTGCACACGATTAATGGCAAAGCTTTCCATCATATATCACAGACCATGCAATAGCTGGGACAAAAATATACAGATTATGGGAGAAATTAGGAATTAACAAAACAGCTGTTAACTGAGCTAGAAATACTCTACCATGGTCCCATTGTAAATCAGAAAATTGCCTTGTGACAGTTCTCCCTGGCTCCTTGTGTGTTGGGCTATTCAAAGCAGGACTAGCAAACAAGAACAAGAGAGTTCCTCCCTCCCAGGTCTCAGACTAATGTCTGCTCAGTGCAAGACACTGGTTGGACCCATGGTATCCATACTGCTGTCCACAAAGGGCTTGTGACCACACCAGGTAAAGACAATGGCACTGAGCTGGTGAATGTCTTCTTGTATCTACTGAGCAGCCTGGTTCTCCATTTACAGTTTGGTGTACAATTCCTAGAGCACAATTAACTTGCAGTAATATTTATTTCCAAAGATGAAAAGAAGTGGAGCTTCCCCCCTCAGGACTGGCAGGATGCAGAGTGCACGAGTTCAATCAAAAATGTTGTGGGAAAAGTCCCCCAGGCAGATGCAGGTTTCCAATAGGGAATGACTCAGTGACCTGGAGTCACTCTGGATCACAACAGCCAGACTTGTGTGGGCTCATACTCTCACAGCTCTTGTCCCAGCTGACACAGAGTGCCCATCTTACCGTGGACATTCAACACAAGCAGCTTTATAAAATCCTGCCTTCCTGCCACCTTCCAAACAGGTTTATTTCCTGACCCAGGCAACATCACTGGGGCAGCAAGAAAAAACACTGGCAAACAGGCACATCCTTTGCCTGATTCTCAGAGGGACAGGGGCAGACCTTGCCCAGCAGGATGTGGGGAGCCAGGGCACTGCCATTGGTCACCTGCCTCCAGGAGAAAAAAAAAAACAAAGAAGATGCTTCACAATAGTGAAAAATAAATTAGAGAGTAACAAGGGTATTTATGTCATTTCCTGATGGGCCATCATAGAGCATGATAACAGGATGGGGTCCCACTGTCAGTTCCTGGATAGCTCAGGCTATTTCCCATAACCCCAGTGACTAAATAGTGCCATGAGGGGATCCTGAAGCCACAATGCATCCTGCTTCCTCATGCAGATTTCCCCAGGCTCCACAGCCAACACCTGGTTCATGCAGGAAGTTAGGAACCATCCCAGAGGGGCCAGATGCACCCTGGGAAGCACAAGCTTTTCACTGCCTTTGAAAAAGAGTCAAGAGCAAGTGAAAAAACACAGTTTTGGGAGTGTTTGCCTTGCAAAGTATCCTGAAGACCCTGGTTCCCACCTACTGCCTTTGGGCCTTGGCAAGTGGTAGGGACACAGTGCTGGAATCAACCACAGCTCCACCAAAGCCCATCTCTTGCTTCCAACAGTGGCCCAGAGCAAGCTTGCTCCTGAAACACACCTATTGCTCAGCAATCTGTGACTCAGATCACTCTAAATTCCCAGCCCAGAGGTTATCTTTGTGTAAACTGCAGGCTTTCCACTTGAATTATCTGAAGGGCTGCTCAGACCTCTGGGGATAGCTCTGCCCTCAGTAAGGCTTGCAGAAGGGAGTTGCACTTGCTGGTCATAGGCAGAGGCAATATTTTTTTGTCTGTGGACAATGAACAAAAAGCTGGTTCTTCACATCCTCATCGTATTAGGAGAAAATTACAAGATTGTTGCCACAGTCCTGGCCAGAGATAGTCCAAGCAATATCAAGCAAATTACAGCCAAGGCTTCAAATACCTGTCTGTATCCAGCAGGGAATTTACAAGCTTCTATTATTATTAATTATTGTTATTGATATTATTATTATTGTCCTGCTACCCTCGGGTTTTTTCCAGTTGTTTGATGATAGGGGATTGCAGCTCTGTTCTCTTCAGCCACACTCAGCTGTGTCTCAGCAGCAAGAGCCCTGGGCAGGACAAGAATGTGGAGCAGTTGAAGGGCTGCACTGGGGCCAGCTGCCTGTGGCAGAGCCCTAACCCTCGCAGCAGGGTTGCTTGATGGATCATCCGGAAAGACAAACTCCCTGAAAGCTTTCTGAGGATTCAGATAAACTTCTTATGGCCCATCAGGGCACCTTTACTTGACATGTTCCTCTGGGTCATATGTTTAAGTCATCATTTTCTGTCCTTACTTTCCAACTGTGTGACTTGCTGCTGGTGCACCATCCATCCTTAGACAAACCTACCTATTTACTCCACTAAGGCAAAATAATTTCCTTCCCAAGTGTCCATAATGAGTCCTGCTGCTGCTTAGAGTTGCCCAGGGATGCTCTCATTCCCCAGACACACTTGTTGACAGCTCCCAGGACAGTTATTTTTAAAAAATATCTAATTTTGTGTGAAGGTAGCAGACATTGACAGCATTTTCCAGGGATTTTATGGTGTCCGAGATTGGAACTTCCTTTTGTAAGTCTTTTCAGCTAAAGTTTTAAAAGGTCTGAAGTTATAATTTGGTTCTTTAATCATATGATAATGCTTTTCTTCAGTTTTTACATGGATGTTGTTTTGTGGTATTAACTGAAGGGGAATTAGGCACTATTCCTAGTCACACAAAAATTATCTGCTTCAGAAGTGAGCACATATCCCTTTTGGTCCTAAATCACATAGTTCACTATACTCGTAAAAATTCACAAGCAGCTGTACAGCTTCTTCCCAGTAACAGAAGCCCTTTACTAGCAACTTTGACATTTTAATAGCTTCAGAGATACTAGTAAAAAAGTTAGAGGGTATCTTAAATGCTGGATTTTGTTATTCTCTTAAACACTGTTCTCCTGAGGGGCAGGTACTAAAGGACTTAAGAATTGGTGTTAGTTGTGCCAGTAATGTTATTCAGCTCTGTAAGATTGATATCTTTATGAATGAACACTTGTGTCTGTATGGTAGAAGGAGATGCTGCCTGTAGACTCAACCTCCCCACTCATGTAGGAGTGATTGCAAGGGCCCTTGGCTGGGTTGCACTACAGATCCCATCACTGCTGCCTTCCCTCTCCTCTGAGGCCATTTCTTTACAAACCTGCTTAAAGCAGGGACCCTTGGTAGAAACTGGCTGGCCATGAAAGATAATTTATTTCTCCACTGCACTAAAGCCAGACTATTGGATGCAGGGTTTTTTTCTGGGCCATGAGCAGCAGACCAGCCACTGTGCAGAGGATGCTCCATTACCCAGACCCCCATCAGCAGCCCTCTGCTTGGCTCCGCTGGCGGCTTTGGCCCTGCAAAAGGATTTCCATCCCTTTGAGAGACAGACATTTTTTGCCTTGTATATGATGTAAAATCAGTTTCATAATACAAGCAAAATCTATCATAATCTCTTCATGCCTGGTGCTTAATTCAGAGCCAGCTGCAGCTGTCACAGCCTAATACTCTCTGCTTAGGGTCCGTGTGTGCACAGCTGGCTCTGGCCCGAGCACCTGCCCTCGGCCCTCAGAAGTGAGTTGGGATCCCCCCGTTGGGTCTGGGCTCTGGTACTCAACTGCTGGTTTTTATTTTGAAATCCCCCATTAAAAACGTGCTGAGGGGAGGGTGCCCTATTCACAGACAGCCTGGTTGGATTATTTAGGCTTACAGAGCAAAGTGTCAGGTTTGTGTTTAATGAATATCTCCATCAATCATCCTGGCTGTCCGTGGAATAATTACCTTG
This sequence comes from Florisuga fusca, assembly GCA_038090715.1. Classification (NCBI taxonomy): domain Eukaryota; kingdom Metazoa; phylum Chordata; class Aves; order Apodiformes; family Trochilidae; genus Florisuga; species Florisuga fusca. The sequence continues at coordinate 7,602,911 of JAAWXA010000024.1, read as the reverse complement.
CAGAGCCCACAGTGGCAGGTAAAGCACTTGGCTCAGGACACAGAGCTGGCTTTATTGGAAGCCTGGCTGTAATACTTACTGTTATTAGCATTTGCCTTCAATTGCATTCATGGATGGTGCTTTGCAATAGGTGGCTTTCTATTCTTTCTTGGGCGTTGCTTCCGTAGGTACTTTATGTTCCAGGCGTCCTTGCCCCACGCTTTGAGACATATAAACAAAACTTGCCAGAGGTTTAAATTGCCCCCTGGATGTCACCATATTTGATGAAATGCACACCAAAAGCACTTCATCCGGGTACTTTCAGTGACTCAGCTGCACTGACTTGAAGTCTTTTGTGCTTACGTATCCATGCGAGGATATAGCTAGCCCTGAAAGACTCTCAAGAGCTGCAAAGGAGACAGGCCAGGCTAATTTCATAAGACTAATGGGTAAACAAAACCAAACCAAGTCTCTGTGTAAGCTCCAGTGCCTGTAGTCACCTCAGCAATGAATTTGGCCCCTTTCACCCCTGCCCTTGCTGGCCTTTATCCCTAAGCATCAGTAGGTTGAAATGCCCAACCTATGGGCTTTAAAGGACTTTACAAGTTCAATTTACAAGCTCCATAAAATTACAAATTCTCCTGCCCCAGTGCAGAGGTACCTTGTAAAACATGTCCTGTATCATTTCAGTCTGACAGGTCAGGGAGCAAAAATAAGGCAGAGCCTCTGGCTGGGAGAGGAGAAAACAGGAGGTGAACACGGTCAGAAGCAAGTAAAAATAATTCTCTGCCCTGTGCTATGGGAAAGCCCAGGGAACAGTTGCACCTTCAGTCTCTCCTCTTTTATTGAGCAATTATTTGCAGTGTGCATTTTGGTCAGTCTGTTTCAAAGTGTGACAGCCATCAGCATCTCTGCACGTGCTTACATCCTAACATAGCCTCAGCATCCAGGGCTGCACCTGGGACCATGGGGCTCAATCCTTAGCCAGGCACCTGGCACTCTGGAGAAGTGACCCTCCACAGCAAATTCCTGGCCCTCCCCTGGCACCAAGGCAGTAATCTACAAAGTCCCTCATCTTGGGTGCTTCCTGCTGCTGAGTGTATGCCCAAGGTCTGCAGAGCTCGTGTGCTTCTTCATTCTGTGTTTTGGTCTGAGCTGTCTCCAACAGCATCAGAAAAGGAGCAGCAGCCCCTGCAGATGCACTCAGAACACTTTCACTTCTTACATGTAACTACATCCAGAATTATTTGGTGTCAGGCTGAGCACAATGAGTCATAACTCACCTTTTCACTGGAGCTGGAAAAAAATACCCTGGACTTGTTGCTGGTGTCAGCACCATTGCTGATATTTTTAACGCCAAAGGAAAGTGTTAGTTGAAGAAGAAAGCAAATAGGGTCCTCCTGACATCAGCTGAAAGACTGCCAGCAAAGGATGGAAAGAAAAATTCTGGGTTCTGTTGATGGCCTGTGCATATCCATCAAGTCCAGAAAAACACTTTAGGACCTGTCAGGAGGGCTGGGCTCTGCCAGCACACAGTGCCAGTCAGTCAGGGCCAGCATGGAGGAGTGTGGAGACTGCAACAGCAGAAGTCAGGAAGCAGAGGCATATCCAGGGGGAAAAGCCTGAGGGAGAAAACACTGTCCCTGGAAAAAGCTGTGGTTTGATTTACTCAAATGCACTCTGGGCAATGTATGGATGAGAGCCTGTTGCTGGACACAGTTTTTAAGATGTCTCTGAAAATACACGTGTTCCCAGAAATGATGACAGGTAACTTAATCTCAGGAGCACTCTTAGAAGAAAAAGAGATGGAAAAAGCTTTGGCAACACAGATGGCCTGCAGATGCCCCCTAGCTCTGTTGCACCTGGTGCTGTGGCCTCTTGTGGCTCTTTTTGAGGGTGACAAGCTCTATCTGTCCTGGACTTGAGGTCTCATGTCAGGGCCACACACTCTCACACAGACCCAGTTTTTACATCGGCTCAGGTGTCTCTAGGGATCACTGTTGCAACAGCTTCACGCAGCAGGACTGAGCTCTCTCAGGGCTGAGACCATTTCAGGCTGTATAGAAAAGCAAAAACATTTCTATAATCCAGAATTCCTTTGTGCAGTAATGACAAGATTTTATCCTTCCCTCATTATGGTGCAGAATATTTATAGGCATTTTTTTGCAAGTTTTCTCTTTGCAATACAAAACTCAGCTGGTTCTGAGCAGGGGTTCATGCTGAAAAGGACAGGGAGGGGCCCGGGGTCTTTACTTGTTTTCGAGACTGGATATAGCAAGTGACTCAGGAGTATGCAGAGGGGTGTCAGGGCTTGAATTCGAGCCCAGCTTTATGCCACCCAACAGCTACCCAAGCCTTTTGCAGAGGGCCCACCAAGTTTTTCAAAGTGCTCATCACTCTCAGCCTTCTCATCACCTACCCCTCTGCAATTTCTTGGCTCCAACTGCTCCTGTCACCCCTCTGCCTCCTTCCTTCCCCAAAAAACCTCCTTCTACTGGTCTCTACCTGGCCACAGGCTCTGAGATGAATTTCAACCCGAGCAGAGGCAGTGTATTCTTCTGGGTAGGCAGGCACCTTGTAGAGCTGCATCCCACAGTGTTCCTCCTGCCTGGTGGCTACTGGTCTTTTTGGCTGACTTCTTAAATCCACAATGGCAGTGCCAATGTAGCTGTAAAATTTTTCAGATGTTCGAGAGGACAACGTTGATACGTGATTCCCCTGCTCACCCCTCTGCTAACTTTGGATGCAAACTGTTTACAAACAGCTGTTGTAACATCCCTGAGGTCCAAAAGAAAATGCTCTGCTAGAGAGAAAAAGATCTTAGCATGGACTATGTCCAGGAATTTCATGAAGAGAGCCAGGAGCTTGTTCAGATGTTTCCCTTCTAGGCTCTGGGTTAACATGGTCTGTGGAGATGAGAGGATTTATCATTCTTAACAGCTGTGACTGGAACAGGGCTGCTGTGTGGCCTCGTGTGGAGGACAGCCTTGAGGGATGGTGGCCGTCAAGGAGGACAGCCATGCTGGAGGGCCATGCACTCATCCTGCTGGCAGCTGGTGGCTGGGGTGGTGGAGCAGGGTCAGTGTGAGTGCTGGGTACCAGCCCAGCCTCTCCCTCCTCCCACCTTGTAGCAGACTTGCTCCTCTCCCTGCCACGCCGTCAGGGTGTCATTCCCACTGTGTTTAAAAGAGAAACCCTCTTGTATTCTCCCTGTAATTCATGAATCTCCCCTGTCCTTGTCCCACTGCATTCGCTTTCCATCAGCAGGATCAGCACCAGGAGCTGCTTTCTTGCCCTGGAGAAAACTCTTGCTCAGCCACACAACAGGAGGAAAAATAACTTGTGAAAAAGAGGCAATCAGATCCCTTGGGCTAAAGCTAAATTTTATTTTTAAAAGTCCCCTTTTCTGGAAGCAGTTTCCTGCTTTTCTAATTGGTGTTTCTGAAGAGAGAGAAAGAGGTCCCTGTTGCAGGGGTATTAAGCCCTTTAAAGATGTTTTAACTAACAAAGCAAAGATTAGAGAACACGGATCAGATGTTTTTCCTATCAAAGCCTTTTCTTTTCTTTCTTTCCTTTTTTTTTTTTTCCCCCACTGTGGATGTTTTGAGTCTCCTCTGGGCCGGGCTTCATTAAGGCTGTTAACGTTGTAGCAGTGATGTCTCTTTGCCTGGCTCACAGTTTGGGTGGCCTGAACTAAAATCTCCCAAAGGGCTCATTACAGGTGGTAGGCAGACAGGGCTGGAGCCTGGGCCACACCACATATCCCTGAGAGAAATGTGTTTCCCTGACCAAAAAAGCACAATATTATATTCTTAAAACATTCCAGCCCCGTCTGGGTGTTCTCTGCATGCATTCCTGTACGTGGGATTATTATTGTAGAGAATTTATAAAGTCATTCATTTCTCTGGAAGTGTATGACATGGGTTTTGGTTGAATGGGCCCAGTGCAAACTTAGAGCCATGTGGTGCTATAAAAACACAACAGTAAATAAATCAGCAGGGAGAATTTACACTTCAGCCTTCTGATTGTTTTTACATTCGGAGGCTCAGACTCGGAGCCAGAGTGTAAAATAAATACCTGTAGCACCGAAAATGCAGCGTCACACTCTGGCCTGCTAGCAATCAAACTGGTGAGCCTGAGATATATGCAAAGCAAGGGTGTTTACAGAGAGCTTGTGGTGACCTCTTCTTTCTTGAGCTGCTTCCTATTTTTCTTGGTGATACCTCAGATCTTTATTATGGTATTGTCAGTCCTAGTGCTCCTCTGAGCAAAGGTTGTGTCAGGCCTTCGAGGGTTTCAGTGCTTGATTTTTCTTTCCTGGGTGTTATTTTAGCATGGCTTCTCAGAGAAAAAAACAAACAAACAAAAAAATAGTCACTCTGGTCCAAAACTTTCCAGGTTCTGAGTTCTACTAGGAGGAAATCACACTTTTCTTACATTAAAACAGGAATAAAAGGAGTCAGGAGATGGACATCCAGGCTCTGTGCTTTCATGGTCCTGTCATTTCACAGGGAGCTCAGATTAGGAGATGAGTCCAGGGAAGAAACATGGTTCAAGGTGCTTCTCAGACTGGCCTTCAGTGGGAGCCAAACAGTAATCTTCTCACAGCATTGACAAGGTGACCTTCAGTTTAGTGCTCCTCAATCGGAGGAATTTCTGATGCACTTCTCCCTGCATAACGTGAGAATGTCACCCAGCTGCAATTCCACCCACGAAGAAGCAAAGGGTGAAATCATCTTTGATGACATCAAATTGTTTTCGGAAAACCAAAGCTATTTTGAGACGGGCGGAACTTTCCTATACTGGAGTAAACCTTTTCCGGGCACAAAAATGGATCACAAATCCTGCGAGGCAGTAAAACAACCCTGGATTAACCTTCTCTCTGGGAGCCTCCCTGCCTGCCCCAAGTTGCTCTGGTTGAGTTCTCCTCTGCTGACCATTGCACAAAAACAGATTTTTGCTTTACTGCCAAAAAAGCACTAGGGTTATTTACCACCTCAGAGCTGGGGCTATTGCCAGTTCTGGTGGACCATTTCTCATTAGCAATTAGCATCTGTCTCACCACCGATGTCTCCTCCAGGACCTATCTGTAAGAACGCCTGGTTTTACCTGTCAGGCTGAAATCACCTCTTTTCACACAAAACAGATGCGGGGGAGGTGTGCCAGCACTGAGGTGACTCAAGGTGACCTGTGGCAGTGCAGTGGTTTTGTAACCCTCTGGCTGCCTCTGTCCCACAGCGAGGGACTCTGGGGTAGCCCTCCTCAGGGACAGTAGCCATGGCTCTGCTGAGCTTTCTTGCTTTAAGAGTCTTCTGTGCTTTTCGCCCACTGGACGAAATAATTATTCTGGTGAGAGTACCTGAGAATGTAAGAGAATATTCCTCAGTTAAATATATTCCTCAGTTAAAGGAATATATTAGAGGCATTTGCGTTTTCCATATTTTCTCAGTAAAACAAACCTCTGGTCTAATAAAAGGATGAGAATCAACGTAGCGTGGCTCCACACCTTTGGTAAAAAGAGGTTGTTACCCACATGCAGCTCTCTGCTGCCTGGTGCATGCAGGACTAAATGGACCACTTCTTCAGACAGGTTAAGACTTCAACAACTCTGTTTTGGTGGCTGTGATCAGATTTGAGCTTGCAGTTCAAATCTCACACAAAAGCATGAAACCAAACTGCGTCTGCAACAGACCCTACAGATGGTGTCCCCAGCATCTTCCCAATATTGTGGCTTTTATTCTCTCTGAAGGTATAGAAACTCTGAAAACTGGAAGCACATCAGTCTCTGCAAATGCATTATACAACCCAGATTCCTGTTATCTTTAATAAGGGATTATTTTTCTTAGCCAGGCAGTAGAGTTATCGGATAGAAAAATTGAAGTATTTTCCTCTGTTGGGTCCCAGAACACCACCCTCCAGGAACAGCTCCCCCCTTCTCCAGGCCCCATCCCCAAGATCATCCGCCGCTGTGCATACACTTTTCATGGGTGAGGAAGATTTTGTTGAGTTTTTGGGTAATGGATCCTCTATGCTCACTTGCTCTCTGTTTGGATTGTGAAGGAGCCTTCCTAGCAAAGCAGTATTCAGTGGTGGTCTCCAGGAAAAGGCATTTCTTCCATTAAAAACAATGAAAGGCCCAATGTTTTACAGACAGATGTCCATCAACAGCTGGCGCTGGAGTGGGAAGAGAACACCGGATCTTCTCCATCGTCACAGTGCTGGGGCTCTGTGTAGCCACTTGTTTATTTAACAAGCTACATTATTAAACTGGACCTTGGGTTGTGACTGGAAGTTCAATCCCCTGAAAAGCCACACAGATGCTTTGATCATTTATAAAGACCTACTTGAGGGACCGTGCCCTTCACCAGGGCTGCGGGGAAGGAAAAGGGCAAAGTCTGTATTTCACCAGCTTTCACTAAGTTAGGCCGTTGACTCAGTTTGTCTTTGATTCAAATGTCTTTGGACTTGGTCTCACTTACAAACTCAGCCGTATCCAAATCACATAGTTGGGGCAGCATCCTCTGCAAGGAGCATGGACACCCGGGTAGGCAGAGGCCTCTGTCCCTCTCCCAAACCAAACTGCAGACAGTGTTTTGGGCAATGATGGCCCCTTATCTGACCTTGCAAATCCCACTGGCATTTGGCTTTGAGCCCTTCTCTAGCCCACTGCTCCCTCCCCAGCTGGGCACTGGTTCAAGCTATACCAAAGCCCAGAAAAGCTCTTGGAACTCCCAGTGTGCAGGTGAGCCCTGGGCAGCACTGCCCCAGGTACCTGGGCTGGGACGGCCGGGTGCCACGGAAACGTCAGTCCTCTCTTGGGTGGCAGCTGCCCCCTAACTTTGTCACAGCAGCTGTTTCCCAGGACATGGCAACACTTTATAGCTAGCAAGGGAACATTTTATCCACTGAGACTGGCCAGCAGTTTAAATGGGGAAATGTAATTGCCCACACTTAAATTTGGCCTTGAGATGGCATCTGATGTCTCTGTTTGCGGTGAGCACTCCATGCCAGCACACCCTCACCGGGACACCTTGCCTGCCTGTTGGAGAAGTGTAAGCATTTGAGATGAAGTGTCCCGTGTCCAAAGATGCTCTGACAATTCAAGGCAGAAGAAGTTAAACCAAGACTTTCAGAAATACACTTCCATTACCCCAGATTGTACCTATTCTCCCATACAGAGAAGAACTTGGAGAGGAAGAACTTTGGGGGGCTGCTGTGGGACCTGTCCTGGGGCACCCTGCAAAACTGCCATGAGACCCCTTAGTTGGAGTCCCAAATTACTCCCACAAAGTCTTTTTCTCTTCAGTCACAGCCATCATTGCCTTTGGTTGGGCATTTGTACACTGGATTTTCCAAGATTAAAAAGGTCTCTAGGTAAAGATGGGATCACCTGAGCAGCTCTTTGCCATGCCCTCCCAACCAGCCCCCTGCTTGCAGTGGCACAACACATTGCTCTGAGGGCAAGGCAGGGTCTGCCCCCCAATACCACAAACATTTCCAACTGGGTATGGCAGTAAAAGCAGGGCCCTTCTCTGGTGTGCTCTACATGCTCAAGATCACATTTGTCTGGATCAGCCCCCCCAGACACTATGAATACCTGTCGGATGCCTGACAAACGTGCTAAGCCAAAAACCTTCTCTCAGCAAGAGCAGCAGCCAGTCCTGCCTGCCCCCCTCACCAGGGCAGGCTGTGCCCCCAGGAATCTGACACTCGGAGCTGATAGCATCAGTCTGGCCACCTGCTGAACCCCACTCACTCCACAAACTGGGCAAGGCAGCTGATGCTCAGGCTGCCACAGGGACCTGGAGGCACTCCGTGGCAATCATGCACCTTGGACAAAAGGTTTTGCAAGGAAACAGCTCTTCAGTAAAGGGGTGCAAAGCTGACTCAGCTGCCAGGCAAAAGGGAGGGTTGTACAAACCTTTGGGCATGGAATAACCAGACAGCAAAGCTGTTCTGCACCAAGATCTCCCTCTGTGTGCAATGAGAGAGAGTGCTGCACTAAAACTGAGTTGTTTTCCTGTCTCCACTTGCCTGCAGGTCTCCTTGTCTCTTCTGGCACAGCTCACCTTTGCCAGAGATCGGACAGTACTCTTGTAGGTTTGTCAGAGCATAAAATAAGGTGGAAATTGCTAAAACCTGGCATTGAAACGAAAGTTCTCTCAGCACAGCAGCACCAAGAAAAGCAGTTTCTGTGGATTATTTTGCAATGGCTGCTACTTTGATTGTTTCAAAGAAATTGTAGATTGAATTTTTTTCTACTTTATTCTTTTCCATGCTTTCAAGAGGTCAAAATCACTGCAACACAACACAGCCATTGGACTGAAAATGTGATATTCCCAAAGCTGTTGTGTAGTCCTACGTGTTTTGGACTCTATTCCTGACACAAGTAACCAAAACAAACACTTGGAACAGATATGTAATTCTAACTAGAAGCCAGTCAAAGTTTTAGGGTCCTAAACAGCATAATCATAATTTATACTTGACTTATTTGTGTTTCAGTGAAAGCTAGAAGCTTCTGTTGGGTGTTCACTAAGCTGGTCATTTCAGGTTGGCCACAATATGCTCCTGCTAAAGAAAGCAATTAGAAAATAAGACATTCAGACTCTGATAGTGCTCTGAGGCAGAATAATTCAGCATCAGATACAAAGGTTGTATTTACTTGCTTTGAGCCTTAAGTTAATCCTATTCCACATATTAATACTGGTAAGTTTGAACTGGACAATTAATTTCATTGGATTAACTTCGTGCATAAAGAGCCACTCACAAGCTCCATTCTTGGGAAATTCCATTATTCAGCACTAGACTTCTGCTGCACTTTCTTACAGTCCCATATTTCTCTTTCTGTAGTTTTAATCTTGATGAAGAACCCTCAGAATGTATTTGGACTGTTGAGCAGCAGGCACTTGGCTCTCTTTCACCCTCCGAGTAGGTTCTTTCTGCCAGCACCAGGGGGCTGCTCTGATTTTTTCGTCTTTACTGGTCTTTAGTCTCTCTCCCATCACTGACCAGTGTCTGCATGCCTTCAAACAGCAAAACTCTGGCTGCTCAGCAAACATGCACTTAAATATTTTCTTCCCTTTGAAAAGGTGGCTCCATCTTTTAGATAACCACAGTCCTGTTGGGAAGTAGCTCCCGTGGGGTGGGTTTGTGGCTTTCCCTGGGGGAGATGGCTTGGGCTTGGCCTCCTGGCAGACTCCCATTTCCACCAGCAGCCACAGGCTGCTGCCGACTCCCAGAAGCTTCAGGCGGATTTTCCTTGCTCTGCTCAGCTCTCACATAGCAGAGTGATGCCACACAGGGGTGCTAAAACTTCTTCTATAAAACATTTTCTTGCAAACCCCATTGTTCAGCTGTGGGAACCTGCCCCTCTGTCTGGAGGGCAGATCCAGCAAAGCCACTCCGGGAAGACTGCCCCTGGCCACCCAGGGGCCTGCCTGGGCCCTGTTCTGCAAAATGATCTGATACCTCTTAGACCACAACAGCAGAAGTAAGATGATTAGTAGGGGGAGGGGGTGAAGCAGGCTTAAAAGGGGTGAAAACAAATTTTCTGCTTATAAAGAGGTACAATTTACTTTTTTTAAATGGACATCGTGACTTGATTTTCCCGTGAAGTCACAGTTACCTGATGGGTTAGAGGTCTCTTTGGATAAAAGAAAACTTAAGTCACTTGCTGAATACATGCATGTCCTCTGCAGTTATTGCTGAAGATAAACTCAAGCCAGACAAAGGATTTTCCTGACTTAGAGCATTAATAAACCAACAGCAAGTGCTCTCTGGTTGTGAATAAGTCAGTGTACAATACTGCATATACAATATGTAGAATTAACTTCCCTGTACTATGGCTCAGGGTTATTTTACCTGGATCCCTTCCTGTGTAGGGCTCTGTAATTCATAGTCTTAAAGAGTGATTCCGTCTCCTCACAGCTGTCACCAGCTTGAGGTCCATGTCACCCACCATGGTGCTCCTGCTTGCTGCCAGGGAAGGACCAATGTGTTTTCCCAGCAGCAAGGAACAACACCACATCCAGCCCAGTCCCAGGGTCCCAGCCTCTGGCCCTGCTGGGAGTCAGGCCGGCCTCAGAGGCCACTTGGCAGCCAACCACTGCCTGAGCAGTAATGTAAGCCCTGGTGATGGCTACAATCATAGACAAATAGTAATAAATAAGCAGCAAAGCACTGTGGCTTGACAAGTCTTGGGTGTCCCCAGGGATCTGTAATGGGATATGGAGGTTTTCACCTCCTGGTCTCTGGTTCACATTTCAAATCCAGCCCCGCACCGAAGTGACCAAAGGTCATTGCCAGGCTCAGTCGTCCGTGCAAAGACATAAATGGCCTCATTTCTCTAATTCCTCAAGTGAGGCTGGGGGAAGGACTGCATTTGTTTGGGTTTTATGATCCTGGTGGAGCAGCCTGACAGCAAGGCTAGCTGTGTGCCTCTCATCCAGTCCCCACCCTGCTGCATCTGGTGCCTGGACACATACCTGACAGCTCCTAGGAACTGTGCCTGGCCCCAGCCCATACAGCACAGAGGAGCTGCCTTTGCTCTGAATGAATGAATGTCATTTTACTTTTTCCATCTCTAAAGCTAAGCAAGAGTGTGTCTTTTTGGTGTGTCTTATGCATAGGACCTGGGAGATTTGCAGAGCTTGCTGCAAGTATGAAACTCCACTGCCTGACCCAGACCTTGGTCCTGGTCCCTGTGGCCCAGATGTCACAGAAGAGCAGCAAGTGGGTCTTTCTAACTAAACCCTGCATGAAAAGTGATAGCATTGGCACAGCCTCCCTCACCATCTCCTTCCTGGCCCTGTGGGATGGTTTGGAGACCCTGGGCACCGCCAGACTGTCAGGGGCCACCCTGGCTTTGATTTTTTCAGTGGTTTCTCTCTCTGCCCCAAGCATCAGGCTGTAGATGTCACCAAAGGAAGAGCATTTATGACCCTCACTCTTCCTGTTTTGGTCTGCCAGCAGGGAGGTGGCTGGGGCTGGGGTGTCCCTGCCCCTGCACCCTTGCAGGACCATAGTGCTGGTGCTCATGTCTTGTGCCAGACCTCGAAGCAGTCCCTCCAGCCTGCTCATTTCTCATACCATTCAATAGGGCAGAGTTTATTGTCCCTTTGTGGTGATTGCCAGAGTGTCTCAGGGCTGACAAACAGACCTGTATAGGTTTGCAGATTGCTCTGGATTCCCAGGCACGGAGGTGTTTTATAAATATCCCCTCTTATTATGGTGCTCTATTAATAACTGCCTTGGGGAACAATGGGAGCACGCAACAGCTTTGGTCATCCGATGCCAACCAGCCAAGCCTCCCCAGGGCCATGGGACATTCCCAGAAAAGCATCTATTTGGGGAAGCATAGCATTTACACACAAGCCCAGGGGATGTGCAAGGCCCTGGAGGAGGATAGGACATAGTGCCTTCTTCTGGCAACCTGGTACCTGGAACCATGGATGTTCCTCGCTATCCTGGGCCCTTCTCACACCCAGAATGGGGATGTGGGGGACATGGTCTCTCCTCAGGCCTCCCCTCACCCCACTGTGAGGGATCCACCAGGGCTGCAATCCCAGGAATCAGTTCCTACCTTTTCTCTTCCCCCAGCTGTGCCAGATGAGCAGGGCAAGCAGGGAAGAAACGTGGCTTGTGGTAAATTTGGTTCTGCCCAGACACTCTTGTGGTTGCAGTTCTTGCAAAATTTGATGAACACTCTTGGGGACATGTTCTGCACATTGTCACAGCCACAATGTCAGCATCAACATCAGTGGTTCAGGATGGAACAGCTTTTGGGCAGCCACGATGCTCAATCAGAAGGCATTATGGGGAAGGTAAAGAGGCTGATGGAGTGACCTAGCACGTGTCCTTCTGCAAGCCACTGCTTCCCTCTCAAGCCAGAGAATTAAGGGACCAGCTCAGCTCACTGGGGACCCTCTACCAGCCCTTACTGCTTCACATGCCCCCAGCATGCCCAAGCAGGGTAAGAAATCCCTCCTCATGGTGCTGGGGACATGGCAGCAGGACTCAGTAAAGGAAGAGGAGGAAACTGAAAGGAGGGAGCCCAGCCCTCCCTTCCCCACAAGGGGTACAGGAGAGCCTTGCTCCTGCTGGCTGTTACCGTCCCCGCTTGGGATCCTGCCAGATTCACCAGGGAAAATGGTACTGGGGTTTTTCCACATTGTTCCTGATGGCTGGGCACATCCTGAGCCTTTCCAGTGTTGTGGGGAAGGAGAGCGAGAGGAAAACGGAACCTTTTTTTATTTTCCTTCCTTTTGCAATTTCTCTGTGATCACAAAAAGCCATATTGCAGCTAATTTTCCTGCCTCCATTCACACAGGCATTTTGCAAGGGCACAGGAATTCCTCTATGAGGGACGTGGGCTCTTCTGATGCCCCTTGGCCAGCACTGTGCCTCCCTATGCTCCCCAAGCTGCCAGCTTATCAGCTTCCTGCACTCAGGAGCTTGGAGTGCAGCATCAGGCCCTGTATCCCACCTGCTACCCTGGCCTGTGGTGGCAGAGTCAGGCAGTGGAAGCAGAGGCAAGTGCAGAGCCTGAAACCTTTGCAGGGACAGAGGTGGGAATGCCAGGCTGCACCACAGGGCTGTGGCTCACCAGCTCCAGAGCATCAGGAAGGGCTGCCCATCCCTGCAGGGTGGTGGAAAGGGATAGTCCTGAGAATAACGTAACTCAGCAGCTGCAATAACTGCAAATCTACTGATCTCATTGACTCTGCACTGATTTACCTGACTAAGGAGAGAGGTTTAAAAATATGAAGGGAAATAAAAGTTACAGAGGTTTGTGCTCTCAATTCATGACCAGGTCACTTAGCAGCCATATAAAGAAGTCGCAGAGCTCAGCCAGTACCCAAGGGAACTTCCTGTGTGATAGGAAAGTGAAAAATCATTCAGTTCATCACTTCTGGAAAAACAGAGGTTTTACCAGTGTTCCCAGAACACTGACTTGAGTGTTCCCAGAGCCCCAACAGGAGTGCAGCCCTACCCTCCATCCATGCAGCATGGATACTCTTGCTCACATGAAAGTGTGTGGCCATCTTCTTTCATCATCGTGTTGCATCTTGGCAGTGAGGGAAAGCCAGTGCCCACTGGGATGTTTCAGGAGGGTCTGGGCTGGGAAGAGGCCTTCTTCTTGTCCCAGGCATGATCAGAGCCCTGAGCCAAGCAAGGGGACCCAGCTCCATGCATCCACCACCCCCTAATTCCTCCCCGGTTCAGCTTTCACTTGCTTTCCCTTAGTAAGGACATTCTTTTTCTCTTTACTAACTGCAAAGCTGGGGAAACCTAATGCCAGTATTAAGAAAAATACTTTTCAAATTATCCTTTAGTTCCAACAGCTTAATGTCCATACACATGCTTAGTGTGAAGTTTCAGCTTCATCTGTCTGCAGTGGGGCAGCCTGCCCGAGTTGGGAGCAGCAGGACCCCTTTCATGTCAATGTGCCTGTCCCCTAGCCAGCTGTGGGGAGGAGAGGCCACGTGGAGCATTGGGCCCTCCCAGGAGGACACTCCTGAGAAGGGTTGAGCACAAATGGCTGGTTATGCTTTTAAGGTTGTGTCCACCATGCTAAAAAAGATGCAATGGATGGAGTGGCCCTTTCACCATGGGCCATACTGAGGTTTTTCTGCAGCCCCTGTGCTCTGATGGTGGCTGTGAGAGCTTGACCACATGAATTCAGTGTGGGCATGGCCATGCTTCATGCTCTGTGTGTGTACAGCCCGGAGAAAAGGCAAGGACTAACCCATGACAAAAGCATGGGGATTTCAGGCTTCCCTGTCTGGAGGTTCTGCCATTGTCCCACCGAGGTGGGAATGTGAGTTATGTGCCAGATGAGCCCGTGGAGAGTGGAGTGGTCAAGGTGATGACATCCAGGAAGTCTGTGTAGGCACAGATGGTCCTTTCAGAGAGTTAAGGCTGCAAGGTGGTCTGTTGTTGAGCCCTTCCTACCTCCCCATGCCACAGGAGTCCAGATGAAAGGAGATGGCTGGCAGCTTGTCAGGTGCTTTTCCATTTGCAGTGCAGTCTGCACCCTGGAACCCACCAACCCACCCTGTCCTGTGCAGCTCCTCTGCATGGCACTACTGTCCTGCCTGTCCTGCTGGGGGTTTCTGGGGGAGGGAACACATCACCCCAAAGCAGGGCTGCCCTCCGCCCCCTCTCTGCTCCCTGTCCTGCCCCCTCCTGCTCCACAAATAAACAGGGAGGTGCTGACAGCTGCCAGGTTTGGCCAGAAGACTTCTGACAGAAAATTGAAGCCCCTGCTGTGAGGAGGGCATGCTGGAGGGGCTGTGTGCTTGCAGTACAGCCAGGAATGCAGCCAGGCTGAGGACACTGCGTTTTTCAAGCAAATTCAAATACCAGCCTGATGCTCACCTGAGAAGGAAGAGTTGTGAAGGCCCGGCCCAATATGTAATTTCCTTTTCTCTCCTTTTTATTTTCCTTGAAGTAACTCATACACAACATCTGGCATTCATCTTTCCTTCACATGTACGGCAGAAACCCTGGTGTGAGTCAAGTCCATTTAAATATGGAAGCACATCATAAAACCTAATGGAGAGTCCAAAAGGTGAGCTTTTATGTGGTTAAAACTCAGAGAGAGGTCAAGATTGTTTTGGTTTAAACATGGGGGGTCATTCTGCTCATGAAGGTGGTCCTCTAAACCTTTAGAAAGGTTTGTTTGCTCAGCACAAGAGCTCAGCTCAGCACCCTGCAGTTTTACTGTCAGGCTCCTGACAGTGCTGTGACTGCCACAGGGAAAGGATGTGTCACCACTATGCTCCCTGTCACCAGCAGAGGGGAAACAGGGGGTGTGGGTCACAGCCCACAGCCACGGGGAACCCACAGCCTTGTGGAGAGGTCCCCCTCCAGCAGCAGAAGTGGGAATCGGGGCTGTGCTGATGAGGGGGCTTTGGGGTTGTCACCTTGCTCACAAGAACAGGGGAGGTTTGCATTCACCTGTCACCTGTAAAACCTGACATGTTTTATAGGACAGGGAAGACGAAGAGTGTTAGAGTGTTTCATTTCAATTAATTTATCCTTGTTAAATTTTGGTTTTTGTTTTATGGACTCTGAAATAATGTTTGGTGACCATTTATTACTACTCAATTGGCTATTTATTGTGACTAAGTGCATGATAAAGCAAACCTTCTGTTTGAGGCTGGTGTAAAGATACTGTTTGATTTCTGAGTTCTTTTGCCTGACATACATTAAATTGAGCCAAAACCAGGAATCTGCAGCCTGCCTGGGGTCAGACAGTCCCTGTCTGTCCCTGGCACAAAGTCTTATCCCAATGACTATCCCAGCCATGCACATGAGTGAATCCCAGCCTGGGGAAGCAAGGGCAGGATCTGCCCTTCTGCTGCTAGAATAAGTCAGTTCAAAGCTTCAGGCTCCTTCTTGCTGATCCCCTGGGCATGAATGATTTTTCACTGTAAACAAACAAGTCAGTCAGGCTTATTGGCCCTGGATTATATCAGTGTGGATGATCAGTGTACCCAAAAGATCACGTCTGACTCTTTTCAGTGCAATCTTGGCTGTGGCAGGCACCAGAGTTGTTCCATCCTCTGTCCTCAGACACCTGCTCTGACCAGAGGCTGTGGAATTAAGATGCAATTAAAATAATGACAGCCAGGGGCAAAGTGCCTGACAGCTTGGAAGCATTAAGCACTTAGGGTCTGTTCTACGGTCTTCTCTCCCTCCAACCTTGTTTCCATTACCATAGCAGCATCTCTATTTACTGTTGGTGTGCCTGGTCATCTAGCTCTAGCATGCCAAGTGTCTTGACTAATATAAGACCCTTCCTCAGCTGTCTTTTGAATTTTCCACTATTTAATCCCCAGTTGTCAAGCTGGCCCTGGATTGGATGATGGCAGCCTGATGGTAGCACACTGATCTCTAAGAGTGAAGGAGGAGCTGATGGTCCCTTCTTGAGACTCTCCCTCTGCCCCAGTATGTGTGGCCACAGAGGTCAGTGCAGTCAGGTTTGGGTTTGGAGAACCAGCATTTGAAGAGAATCAAGGAGCAATGTCTGGTCCCCTCGGTGGTGGGGAACCTCCCAGGGAACAGTTCAGCATATCCCACTCCTGACCCCGAAATCTGGGCATCTGATCAACTGGACATTCCCCCGGCCCCACGGATCCTGGGGATGTTCTTCACACCTTCTAGTCCCTTCCTGCAAACCCAAGGGACAAATGATGCCCTCATCTTGTGCCAATCTGCTCTGTATCTGTTGCAGTCGTGTTTATTGATAAACTCCTCAGTCTGCTCTCGAGGAGAGCAAAGTGAAGCTTCGCTTCTTGCACTCTGGCTAATGTGTCGTTTCTCCTCTGCTGAAGAAAGTTAAGTGCTGGGGAGAAGGTGCAATTTCACTGAACATCGCTCTGTCTTGTCTCTCACTGCTTCTGCCAAGAAACTGTCACTTCCAGCCGAGCTTCCCATTTGCTTGTTCTTTGCCATACCATGAAGTCTGGCCTCAGTTTGTAGCCCCCATAACTGCAGGAAAACGAATCCATTCTGCACTCACAGACCAGGGCTGTGCCTGAATTTCCTTCTCTGCCAGCCTTGCCTCTGCTTGCTGCCAAAAGGCAGAAAAAATGGAATCTTATGCTAATAAGCACTCTGGATTGAGGTCTTGTTTGAACAGTCAAAAATGGCCCCTCTCCAGCCTGACTTGCAACCTTTTGCCTTGCCAAAGTTGAGGGAAGTGGGGAAGAGTGTTGAACCAGGCTGCTTTTAGACCCAGACTTGTGCAGAAGGCAAACAGGCAGTAGGATGCTGGCACCTTTGCTCCAGCTCCTCAGCAGGGCACAATGGCACAACTTTTCTTGTTCCCTCAGCCCCATTCCTGTGTCACTGTCTCCCTTGCTCTTTTTTCATTTTCAGGTGCGAGGTCTGCTACTCCTTCCAAGGGGTTTCTGTGCAGGTCTGGCAGAGACTCTGCCATATGTTTTTCATTTTGATAACTCCCCTATGGTGTCTGTTATCACCCAAGTCTCTATTAAGATTTATTCCTGTTATTGTAGCAGTCATTTTCCCCAGTACATGTGCATTGTATTTGCAGAGAGTCATAACCACTCTCCACATCCAACAGATGCTGTAGTCAGAGCGACTCCTGCTTCCATTTACCAGACCTTTCTACTAATACAGGATTTCACCAATAACCACAATCCCTGAGATTTCTGCACTGTCATTTCTTGACTATGTTAGCAGCAGAACACTGTTCAGAACTCCAGTCTCTTGCAAAGTGAAGGTTTTGCTTGGATTTGCTTTTCAGCCACTTTCCCATTTGTAGCCATGAGAGGCTCCTGTGGCTGGGAGGGCTGAGCAAGGATGGGGTCGTGCAGACATGAGATGGGCAATGGCTGATGTGAGAGGGTTCCCCATTATTGTAAAATTTGGTGAGTGAAGGGTTAGGATTTTCTGGACCTGGCATATGGAATTAAGAAGAGACCAAGGTGCCTTGCATGGGGCTGGATGCAGACAAGATCAGCCTTTGCTAACATTGTTTTGATGGTGCCCCACCACAATTCTGCCTGTTGGCAGAGGATGTGAAAGAGATGTCCCCTCTCCCTGGGGGATGACAGCGAATCTGGCCCCATGGGTGCTTTGCTCTAGTCCCTGCCATAGGCAGCAGTGCAACCTGGGCTCCCTAGGAAAGGCAGCCTGCCCACAGCATCCACAGACCCTTTCAATTTGCCCCTCTTTCATCCCATAGCAGTTTGGTCAGCTCGTACGGAAGAAAGGAGCTCCAAATGCTTTCCGGGCCTAATAATATCCATCAAAGCATTTCCAGGGCTGCGGTGAGGATATACACTGCAGCACGCAGAGCAGGAAATGGGCTCGGGTTTTCCAAAGCTGCCTTCTCCAGCCAGAGCAAACCACAAGATCACGGGAGGACAAGAGCACTGCGCTCAGGGCTTTGTTTTCCCTAGAAGGAATTGATTTGATGGGAAAGGAAATTGGCTTTCTTTAATCTGCCCTTGTACTAATTCCGCAGAGGAAGGCACGAGCATCGGCAGTTCCTGAAACCGAACCACCCCTCAGTGCCAACCAGTCCGTGCTATTTGTGGGGATGGCAGCATTTCCCAGGACACAGCACATGGGAAGTGCCCGTGAGCCAAGTGTGGTGGAAGCAGAGAGCCCTCCCCTCCAGGACCAGAGGTTGCCAGGGCCCCCACAGAGCCAGTGGCCAGCACGGCTCAGGCCCCAGGTGTGTTATGGTCCCCTTACATATGTACCTTCCTCAGATGATGGGGTTCCTGCTAGCTTCACCAGGGTCAGGTTTTCTCCAGCAAAAGCCATGAGGAAAGAGACACTTGTGCTGCTTCTCCTCTCTGAGGTGTATGATTGTATGCTTCCACATCTCTTTCCAAACCCTGTCTCTGAGCACAGCAGGACAAGAAGGAGGATGTTCCTCATGCTTCAGTCATGTGTGTGAGAACAGGTTAGGTTCAAACACCCTTTTCCTTTAAAAATATTTCTGAGAAAATCTCAAGAAGCATAAAAAATCCATGGGAATTTTCTGTCCAGTTTCAGGCTAGCATTTCAACTAAAAAGAGGAAATTAAATTAATGAGTAAGAAGAACAAGTGCTAACTAAGATGTCATCAAAGAAGAGCTAGAAATGGTGCACAGTGTTATTTCATGCAAGAAAGCCTAAAAATAAAATAAATTATACAAAACCCTAAGCCAAGATTATCCTGGATCCCTTTCAATGCCAAACATCTTTCCCAAGGTGACTAAACATCATCACTCTTGCTTGCACAGAAGGACATTGAGATGAAATTGGCAAAGGGATTTCAATGTACCCAATGATGCTGGGCACCCTGTGTTGAACTTGTCTATAGCATCACAGGGACAGGAGTGGGAGCACTGAGCCTTGCTTGGCTCTGCTCTGCTTCATTATGCTTAGTTAGTTTAGTAACACATCATTGCCCTTAGCAGGGGTCTTGCAGGGATTACAAAGCCCATTGTAAGGGCTTCCTGACATTTGGTGAAGTTCCTGCCCCTTCCTTTCTGTGAGGTGCCTGTTAAGGGTGACAGGTCTCCAGCCAGGACTCTGCACTCAGGACACAGGGTGCAGGGCGTCATGCCTGCAGGCAGGGCTAGCCATGTGGCTAGCTAGTCTCTGTGTCTGGTGGGTCCTGGTCACAGTGGCTGCCTGTTCCAGCAGCCTTGAGCTCCAGCAGAGGCAATTTGCCTGTCTTCAGCACCTGTGGAAAGATACCTTTCTGGGTTTATGGGCTGGTGGAAGCACGAACCAGAGAAATGGCCCAAAACCCTCAAATTTCTCATCCCTGAGAAACGGGATATGCTGTCAATAATATTGGTGCAGGTCTGCAGGCAAGCAGAAGCAACCACTACTTCTGCCTCACCTGTCCCACCACAGCAATCCAAAAAAGGGTGAGATGCCCCCCAGGACACCATGAGTCAGAAAATAGAACTGAGAACATCCCACAGTTCACAAAATCCCTTGAGAATAAGCACATCCACACATAGGTGACAAGGGACAGGAGTGGAGCAGGCTGGCAGAATCAACACTGCTTTTTTGCAGGAAAACAGGCTCTAGGAAGGCCCTCGGCTCACCTTCAGGTCTGCTCTCAGAGACTGCCCTCTCCCAGATGACTTTAATACGCATGAGCTGCCCTCAGTGACAGTGCAGAGCCTGCAGCCTCTTAGCTGGAAGCATTCCAGAGGGTACAGCTCCAGCATTGACGCAAGAAGAAAAATCTCTGGGACGGAGTTAGTCAGGTTTTATGCTGGATTGGATTTGAAGAAGCAGCTGACGTAGGCTGAAGCATCAGTTCGTTATGGTGCTTGGGTTAGGTTTGCAATGTGTCTGATGAAATACCCAGCAGTGCAAGGAGAAAATTTATTCCAGTGGGAGCCTTGTAGGTTGTGCAGCCTCCCACTAACATGCTGAACCCTGCGGTTTATTGTTTGTGTTAATTTGTTTGTGCTAACACTCTATGTTGTGATAATGATTAATATATAACATCATCTGCCACACCAAAACCCCATGAAAACATATGAGCTCCAGAACAAGTGATTTTGATCTGTTCTTAACTGTGACAGGGCACAAGGTGGAAAAACAAGGAGTGTCAGGAGTATTTTACTGGCCTAACAGGAAAGGGAAAAGTCCTCACAAGGAAAAAACCTTTATAGGATGGTCTACAGCAACTGCAGGCAGAGAGCTCTGGGGCACACTTCATCTCCTGACAGTGACTGAGCCCTGTAATGTCCTTACTTGTGAGGACTGTGCCCATCTAACTGCAGCCCTGTGTGGGTGACACAATCTGGTCCCCCTTAAGAGGAAGCAAACCCCCCACAGCCGATCTGCATGACTGCAGCAGCTCTACCAGCACTCAGCTCCAGTGGGTCAGGCCATAGTAACTGCATCCAAACAAGAACCAGGCTGCCTTTAGCCAAAATAAATGTCTGCGCAGGATGCTGCTGCGGGACCAAGTGAATATAAGCCTTTGGTGCAACCACCACAACTGAATCATGAAGAAGTGCCCTTCCTTCCCTCTAGAGACACACTTGTAAGTGGGCAGCCTGAAAACAATGTCTCTCTCTAAAGAAAGGATCTAGCAAGAAGCACTGAGGTGGCTGCTTTCCCTTCAGATGCAGTGCAGTGGCAGTGTCCACCTGCACTCTACAGAGCTCTTCTCTGCTCTTCCCCAAATTTGTGCTACCATAAGGCAAAACACTTGAACTGAGCCATTGTTGGCACCTTGGTATTGAGGAAGGGGGACCCTTTCAAACTAAAAGTGCCTCATTCCCAGTAGCTGCAGCCCCATTTCCCTGCATGCCCAGGGAGCACAGGCAGCAGAGCAGAAGTTTCACCCTTCTCCAGAGCCTTGCTGTGAGTGAGGAAAGGGACAGCCTGAAGGGGGTGGGTGCAAATTTGCTCACACATATCAAGCAGCAAACAGGTCCATCAGCCCCAGGGAGCAGAGCAGCACCCATGTACAAAGCTTTTTGGCAGAATAAATTAACATTAATGAGGAAAGGAGTGACAGAAAGTCACTGGTTTTAGAAGAAGCTTGGTACACTCAAAACAAGACAAGCTGGAGTAGGCTTCTGGGGGAGCCCCAGCTGACAGGTCCCCTTGCCCAGGCCACCCCAGAGCTCCTGAGGGAGCTTGTCACCTTGGGGCTGTGTGAGTGTCCTAAAAACTCCACAGCCCCAAACCTTGGGCCACACAGGGCAGCTGCACTGCGGGAGAGCATGGATATCTCATTGGAGAAGCAGGAGCAGTTGTCAGGAGTAGGAGGAGTAAAAATAATAATAATAAAAAAAAAAAAAATTAGAAAGAGAGGAAAAGGGGGAACTCCGCCAGCTCTGTGATGGAAGAGAGTGGCTGACTGCTTTATTTCTGAGAATTTCCCTGTATGTCACCTCTATATGGAGATCTGCAGATCTATCTATCTAAAACTAGCCCATGGCAAATAATGTGGAGTCAAGGCTGGCAAGCAGGAGCTACTGGGGGTTGCAGGGAGTGGCAGGGGTGCGGGAGCCCATCCCGACTCCTCTGGGCCCTATTGAGACCCAGGTAGAGCCGTGGGCTTCCCACTGTGCCCATCTGTGGGGCCAGGCAGCCCACGCAGCCCTGCAAGCCCCAGCTTTCCCAGGTGCCATTCAGCAAGAAAAAAACTGTTCTTCGTGAAGATTGCATTGATTATATACATTGATTATATACAATTATATACAATGATTATTGCATGCTTTCTTCCTCAGGTTGTTTATAATTAACCGTTTTTGTTTTATTAATTCATTCATTCTCTTTTGTTCTTAGCCTCCTCTCTTTTTCACTTTCTTTGTTCCTTTCCTTTCCTTTCCTTTCCTTTCCTTTCCTTTCCTTTCCTTTCCTTTCCTTTCCTTTCCTTTCCTTTCCTTTCCTTTCCTTTCCTTTCCTTTCCTTTCCTTTCCTTTCCTTTNCCCCGAACCGTTCTGTCCGCCGGCAGCCCCGCTGTCGCTTTCGCCGCGGAGGGACAAGCCGCGCTCCGCGGGGCCGCGCACCTGCCGGCGGACAGAACGGTTCGGGGTGGTTCAAATCGCGCCTTCAGCACCGGCACTCGGGAGGCCGCTCAACGGGGGCGAGCGGGGTCGGGGCGCTCTGGGGAAATCAGCCAAGGGCAGCGGGGGAGTGAGCCCCGACGAGTGCCGGGGGCCCCGCGCAGGCTCAGCGACTGGCACCGAGCCGCGGTGCCGTCACCCTCAGTCCAAACCCTCCAGATGCGGGAAAGCGCGTGGGGAAAGCGGCCCCGGCAGAGCGTGGCTGCCCCCCGCACGGGCTCGCCTTGCCGTGTTTTACGTTCGTCTGTCCTCATCGGACTAGTCGTCTTTCCGTTTTTTCTGTCTTTCTTTTTGCTTTCTCTTTCTGTCTTTGTCCTTTTTCTTTCTCTTTCCAGCTTTTTCTCTGTTTTTCTTTCTATTTGTTCTAATATTTTTATTTTCTTTACTTCTCTCTACCATTCATTCTCTGTCTGTGTCCTTTTTCTTTCTCTTTCCATCTTTTTCTGGTTTTCTTTCTAGCTGTTCAAATATTTTTATTTTCTTTTACTTTTTTTTTTTTTTTTTTTTTCTTTCTTACGTTATTCTTTCTTTCTGTCTGTCTTGCTCTACCCTCTATCTTTCTGTCTGCCTTTCTCAGGTAGACCTGATTAACACATTTGAATTTGGGATTTGTTAGGTAAATTCGTTAATTTCAGTTCCTATAGTTTAAACATCGACTGCAAAAGAATACTAATGGTCGCCGTAGTCAGAGTAATAACGAAGATGAGTGTAATTATAATAACAGTACTCATCGATAACGGTCTCAAATTAAACGCCAGAAAATCCCCGTTTTTCCAGGGACCCGTGGGCTTTTTTCACCTGCCAAGGTCTCCTCTGTCTCCTGTTTATACCGCCTCTTAAAACGAATCCGTTAAAGTCCGCAGCTCCCGTTAGCTGAATCTCTACGAATTGTTACTATTTTGCCAGCAGCATTGTAACCGGCAGCGTTAGCTTTCCCCATACGGTTCTTTTCTATCGCTCGCAGCCCACGGGCGGTGATGTCGCGGCGGGCGGGGAAGCCCGGGGGGGCCGTGGGGTTCACCCTCCCCGGGCCCTGCCCTGGGAGCCAGCCCGGGGCGCCCCGTCGCAGCGCAGCTCACCTTGGAAGTGTGCGGAAAGAACAGCATGTGCGGACGTGTGCGTGGAGTGCGGTGCCGGCCCCCCCAGCCCTGAGTGACCCCAGCCCCGGCTCGCTGCTCTTGTTCCTCTGCTAGATTTCTGCCTCCCCACGGCTCACCGAGGAGCCGGGGCTGCCGTGCCCAGCCCGAGGCGGGCTGCCCCCAGCTCCCCTGCATAGTCTGGGGCCCACCACCACC